>ONZH01000900.1:0-144184 GCA_900303285.1 Rhinella marina
GTGGCTATTTAGACTGCGACCCAGACAAATGTCGCACAGAGATTTTTAGGATCAAGCTTTACACGTGACAGGTAGCAAATGACTTGGTTGTATTCGGTGACGTACAGAAAGTGTCACCTGGACAGTATATACGGATTGGAAAGAGTGTGCTGAACTGTGACACACAGAAAGGTTACACGCAGCTGTGTGAAATGGATTTGTATCACTCAGCTAAAACAACAAAAAAACTAATTTTTTTTCTGTCTTTTGTTTTAATTTTTTTTTTTTTAGTTTTTTTTTTTTTGGGAACGTGACGTGCAGGAACTATCGGAGACCTAACTCACACCCTAATGACGGTGGCTATTTAGACTGCGACCCAGACAAATGTCGCACAGAGATTTTTAGGATCAAGTTATATATACGTGACAGGTAGCAGGTGACTTGGTTGTATTTTGTGACGTACAGAAAGTGTCACCTGGACAGAATATACGGTTTGGGGTGAGTGTGCTGAAATGTGACACACAGAAAGGTTACACACAGCTGTGTGAAATGGATTTGTATCACTCAGCTAAAACAACAAAAAAACTATTTTTTTTTCTATATTTTTTTTTGTATTTTTGTTTTTTTGGGAACGTGACGTGCAGAAACTATCGTAGAGCTAACTGACACCCTACTGACGGTAGCTATTTAGACTGCGACCCAGACAAATGTCGCACAGAGATTTTTGGGATCAAGCCATACACGTGACAGGCAGCAAATGACTTGGTTGTATTCGGTGACATACAGAAAGTGTCACCTGGACAGAAAATAGTGAGTGTACTGAACTGTGACACACAGAATGGTTCCACACTGCTGTGTGCAATGGATTTGTATCACTGAGATATAACATAAAAAAGGGGGTTATACATGGCGATAGCTGCACTACTAGTGCCAGCCAGCCAAGTGACAAAAAAAAAATGTCTTCTAGCCCTTAGAAGGGCTGTTGGGTTCTTTGTGGGTGATCCCTGCCTAACAGACAACTAAATGCAGGCACTAACACTGTCCCTGAAAGGCAGCAGCTCTATCCCTAACGACATCCAGACGGCATCTGAGCCGAGCACCGCGGCCAGACGGTAGTATATTCCAGGGTCACCTGATCAGGCCAGCCAACCCCTGCTATCGACATGTAAGGGCCCCACGTGATGCTGGGTGGTACGCAGGGTCTCCTGGCTTGTGATTGGCTGTGTTTTTAGGCGCCAAAAAAGCACGATGCGGAAGTTGCCATTTCCTCGAGCATGGCGAGATACTCGTCCGAGCAGCGAGCACTTACGAGTACCCTAATGCTCGAACGAGCATGCTCGCTTATCTCTATTAGTTACCCATAGCAACCAATGAGATTGATCCTTTCATTTTTCCAAGGAGCTCTGAAAATGAAATGTGGAATCTGGTTGCTAGGGGCAACTAAGACAGTCATACCTTACACCAGTTTTGATAAATCTCTATCTATAACTTTTTTTTCTTCTAAGGCTACATTCACACATCCGTATGTGTGCACATCCTGGAAAACGGTCAGTTTTTTGCGGATCCGTTGTTCCGCAAAAAGCTCAGTTTTTCCAGGACATCCGTTCAGTTTTCTGTAAAAAACGGAAAGGATGTATCTATATGTCATCCGTTTTTTGCGGATCCGCAAAAAACGGAAGGATGAATAAAATTTTTTTTTTTACCCCTCCTGGAACGGAATCCGCAAATACGGATGACATGCGGATGCCTTTCCGCATGTCTTCTGCATTTTTTGCGGATCCATAGGCTTTCATTGTGCTACGGACCGCAATTTGGGAGAAAAGTAGGACAGGAGGATTTCTGTTTGCGGATCCACAAAACGGAACGGAACAGATTAACGGATGTGGACAACATACGGTGCAATGTCCGCAGATTATCAGGACCCATTGAAATGAATGGATCCGCAAAATATCCGCAATAACCATCCACAATTGCGGAACGGATGCAGATAGATTGTGCATGTTTTAAACGGACGTGTGAATGTAGCCTAAAGCAGGTTCACCTCATGGCTGTGAAGTACATTAAATGTGTACTGTAAGTTAAAAAAAAATTGGGATGGCCATGAAATGATTTAAAGCAATTCACCAGTTTAAACTCATATCACTGATCCCTGATACTGCTATTCAGACAGTGCCCTGCTGCACTCCATTTTCTGCTCCTGATTTGACATAACACGAAACGCCTGGGGCTGCTGTACTACATTCCAAGCCAATTCCAACCAATTCAAGATCAGAATGCAGCGATTCTTAGGGCCCTTGCACACGACCGTATGCCCTCTGAGATATACGGTCTGTGAGCGGGCCATGTGTCCTAGAGAGGTATCGACCGTGTGCACGGGAGTACACAGCATCATAGATTACAATGATGCTATGCACGTCAGGCCGCCCGCGGGACTATTGTCATGCACTCATATGATCTTGTTAGTGCTGGACAATAGTCCCACGGGCGGCCCAATGTACACAGCATCATTGTAATCTATGATGCTGTGTACTCCCGTGAGCACAATCAATGCCTCTCTGGGAAATATGGCCCTTCACAGACCGTATGTCTCGGAGGGCATACGATCGTGTGCAAGGGCTCTTATATTTATGAACAAGCACTGTACCCTTGCAGTCGGCTCCTATGCCTTTTAACACCCCTTCTGCCAACCCTTGTGAGGACACATATCATACATTGTATAAATAACATGTACTTGAATGACAATACTGTTTTTTTACAGTTTGATAAACAGCTTTAAATACAAGACTGAAACGTATATTGTTCGTATATTGATTGTGCTGAATCGGTGGCAGATTTAATAAAGAACTACATATCATTGCCTCTCAAGGCAGAGGACGTCAGAAAGGCAACAGTGGGGGATCGGTGAGGTGAGTGAGAGCTAGTTTATATTTTTAACCATTTCATGACCATCCATCATTTTGTTTTCTACCTGAATACCTCTTTAACATACAGTACAGTATATGCTGAACAAATGTCCAGATGTTTACATCTATAGGGGCGTAACTACCATAGCGGCAGACCATGCGACTGCTATGGGGCCCAGGGCAAGAGGGGGCCCAGTCTTAGCTGGGATTATATCATCTACTGGAGGTGAAAACTTGGTCAGGACTAGAGATGAGCGAACGTGCTCGTAACGAGCACTGTACCATTCGGCTCCCATGCGCTCTCAGGAGGACGGAAGCGGCTGCCTGCGCCCATGCGAGCGCAGGGGAGCCGAGCGGTACAGTGCTCGTTACGAGCACGTTCGCTCATCTCTAGTCAGGACTCTACCCTCTAAAGGAACAACTTTTAGCAAACGAGGCAGTAAAAAAAATGTCCCAAGGGTCATTGAAAGGGGTTTTGGCAAAAACCCTTCTGTCCTGTGTTGGGGCCTGGTTTGATCCTTGCTATAAGGCCCTTACTTCTCTATTTCTGCCACTGTCTATAGCCTATAGACCTTAATTAAATACTTAACTCATACAGTTTCAAACATCTGTTTGATGAACCATTCTACAGACATAAAGGCGCATTTACTAAATTTTTGCACCACACTTGTGGTTTTATGGCAGGGCAGAGATGCACCTAATTTAGCATCTTACCACAGAAAAGGGAGATCAAGACTGGTGTATGGACATGCCAGTTTTGAATTTCCCCCATAGTTCCTGTTGATATGCCATAAATGTCCAGATAGGACACCTCTTTTACAGATGTTAAAGAGGGCATGTCTCCTCTCCTTACATGTCTGTTTTAGCAACTACTTTCATCTTCCTTTGTAATAAAAATCCTGGAGCACCATTTTTTTATGACCCTACGATCTGCCATTTCTTTGTTATTCCAATTGGAAGTTATGAATAAATTGCTAGAAGTTTGCAATGAAGGTCCAGCTGGGTGTGTCCTTGCACAGTCTGACACTGTATAATCAATGATGCTAGTGTCATATGGAGTAGAGACACACCTCCAACCGTTCACACCCAGGCAGACTTTTATTGCAAACAGCTAGCAATTAATTCATAATTTCTTAAGAATAATAAAGGGAGAGCACAACACAGAGCCACAAGAACAGATGCTTCAGAATAGTTATAACAGGGCTGTTACAAGTAGTTGCAGTAACAGACATCAGGAGAGGTTACAGGTCCTTTAATACACTATCAGAATGTGTAATTAACATAGATAGAAAAAAAATATTAACTATTAACCCTATGGTAGAAATTTGTCAAGGTACATATAGTTAATCAAATATTAAAACAGCATCATGAGTTGAATACACTTGTCCTCATATCTATATATATATATATATATATATATATATATATATATCTATATATATCTATATATATATATATATATATATATATATATATATATATATATATATATATATCTTTATATATCACAGACTAATACAGTAGACCGTATATGTCAGCAGATAAATTATCTTTTTATACATGTATTTTGAATATAGCATATACTTACAGAGGTAGCCTGGAATTCATACATTGTATAGATCCCATGTTCAATTGAGTCTAAAAACAAAACACAGCATGATCAATCCCTTACTCCATGCATGATGCATTCACTCAGCAAAGGCGAAAATAGAAATTGCATTTAACGTTCTGGCATAATTCACAGAAAAAAAGAAAGCACAGGAAGGGATTTGTGGCATGGTTACTTCGGAAAGCTGTATATAGAGACCCCCAGAATATTATTTTTTTTTCTGGGATGGGGTGTGTGGAGGGCTCACATCACTAATATTAAAGGTTATCCATACATTAAGAACACACACATTGTATGATACAAATATGTAACAAGCAATAGTGATCTACAGGTTATGATTAGAGATGAGCGAGTAGTGTTCGATCGAGCCGGTATTCGATCGAATACTACGCTATTCGGCATACTCTAATTCAATCGAGTATAACGGCGATGGCGCACTTAGAATTTGTTTCCCCTCCCACCTTCCCTGGCGCTCTTTTTCCACCAATCACCATGAAGGGGGGTATGACAGGCCCGCGGAGCACGCTGGCAGCGCGAAAACGGCGTCTACATGGATTGGCTGGAAAAACCACGTGACCTCGAATATTAAAAAAAATGCTGCGTGAACTTAGTCAGGGACAGAGGCTGGAGAAGGGAGAGATAGGTTTTAGCTGTTGGACAGGCAGGAGCGTGATTAAAAGCCCTTATCAGGGCTACTATAGTGCAGTACAGTGATAGCTTTACTACCATATACACTCTGCAGAGAACGGCTGCTGTATTCAGGGATAGCTGCTGGAGTAGGGACAGAGAGAGGCATTAGTGGTGTATTAGGTGCTCTGCTACATACCAAACTATATTTGGCACTACTGTTCTGCGTTCTTTTTGGCCACAAAACCCTGTTATATATCTAGTGTGTATATGCACCATCTGATCTTCTGGCAGTATACGGCTGTGTACTTTTTTTTTTTTTTAAATACAGTTTATTTGGCTCTAGTGTTCTGGGTTCTGTGTGCCTGCAATACCCTTTTTGTATACCAGGTGTAAATACCCACAGTTTGACCTGTTAGTACACGGCTGTGTACCTAGAAATAAAAAAAAAACAGGCCTTTTCTTTGTCAACTGTACTGAGCGTTCTGCGTGCTTGCAAAATTATTTTATATACGTGGTGTTAATACACACCGTCTGACCTGTTAGTACACGGCTGTGTACCTAGAATTATTTTTAAAAAAAGGCCTTTTCTTTGTCTACTGTACTGAGTGTTCTGCGTGCTTGCAAAATTATTTTATATACGTGGTGTTAATACACACCGTCTGACCTGTTAGTACACGGCTGTGTACCTAGAAATATAAAAAAAAGGCCCTTTCTTTGTCTACTGTACTGAGCGTTCTGCGTGCTTGCAAAATTATTTTATATACGTGGTGTTAATACACACCGTCTGACCTGTTAGTACACGGCTGTGTACCTAGAAATATTTTAAAAAAAGGCCTTTTCTTTGTCTACTATACTGAGCGTTCTGCGTGCTTGCAAAATTATTTTATATACGTGGTGTTAATACACACCGTCTGACCTGTTAGTACACGGCTGTGTACCTAGAAATATTAAAAAACTAGGCCTTTTCTTTGGCACCTGTACTGTGCGTTCTGCGTGCTTGCAAAAGTATTTTATATACGTGGTGTTAATACCTACCGTCTGACCTGTTAGTACACGGCTGTGTACCTAGAAATATAAAAAAAAAAAAGGCCTTTTCTTTGTCTACTGTACTGAGCGTTCTGCGTGCTTGCAAAATTATTTTATATACATGGTGTTAATACACACCGTCTGACCTGTTAGTACACGGCTGTGTATCTAGAAATATTAAAAAACTAGGCCTTTTCTTTGGCACCTGTACTGTGCGTTCTGCGTGCTTGCAAAAGTATTTTATATACGTGGTGTTAATACACACCGTCTGACCTGTTAGTACACGGCTGTGTACCTAGAAATATAACAAAAAAAAGGCCTTTTCTTTGTCTACTGTACTGAGTGTTCTGCGTGCTTGCAAAATTATTTTATATACGTGGTGTTAATACACACGGTCTGACCTGTTAGTACACGGCTGTGTACCTAGAAATATATAAAAAAAAAGGCCTTTTCTTTGGCACCTGTACTGTGCGTTCTGCGTGCTTGCAAAATTATTTTATATACGTGGTGTTAATACACACCGTCTGACCTGTTAGTACACGGCTGTGTACCTAGAAATATAAAAAAAAAGGCCTTTTCTTTGTCTACTGTACTGAGCGTTCTGGGGGCCTTGTTGAAGCCAGTGGGGATACAATGCGTGCTGGTGAGGGGCAGCCAGGATCCCACTCATCCAGAATCCCTGCCTTTATGGGACAGTTAAGCAGGGGGCGGGTTACACCACTGTTGAGGCCTGAGCAGGTTGAACAGGTGGTGCAATGGATAGCCGATAGCGCTTCCACACAGTTGTCCACCAGCCAGTCATCCACACAGTCTCACTCTGACCCTCCTTCCTCCACACCTGGCCAACAGAGTCATCCCACCATTGACCCCTCCCAGGAGCTCTTTTCGGGTCCTTTTTCAGATGTGCCGTAAGAATCCCAGGAGCTAGCAGAGGAATTTGTTTGTAGTGACGCCCAAACACTTGAGTATTCGCCATCTCCTGCTGATGTGGACCCTGGACCAGCATCTGTTATCATGAGCGATGATGATGATGAGACGCAGTTGCCATCAAGGGAGGCTGTTGGAATGTCCAGTGGGCAGGAGGAGGAGCAGAGTGAGGAAGTGGAAGAGGAGGTGGTGGATGACGAAATGACCGACCCCACTTGGTTAGGGGTGATGTCCAGCGGGGAAAGCAGTGGAGAGGTGGTGGTCTGCGCAGCACCGAAAAAGGCAGCAATAGGCAGAGGGATGTCCAGAGGCAGAGGGATGTCACCCGGCAGAGGGATGTCCACAGGCAGAGGGATGTCCAGAGGCAGAGGACAGTCCAGACAGAGAAGTGAGGCCACAGCCAGCAGGGCCGAAGCTGTTCCCGGCAGCAGGCAGTCGCGCGAAGCTCCCCCATCGAGGCCTCGTACTTCTGTGGTGTGGAGATTTTTTAATGTTTGTGCGGATGACAAACTGAGCGCGGTTTGCACACTCTGCCACTCAAAACTGAGTAGGGGCTCTGAGAAGAGCAATATGACCACCTCAGGCATGCGGCATCACTTGGAAGTCAAGCACTGGGCTTAGTGGGAGAGAGCAAACGCAATACAACCTGCGCCAGGTCTTCCTGCCACTGCCTCTTCCCCTTTGTTGTGTGCTGCCACTGCGGTCCAGACCTCCAGCCAGGACACCTCCACATCTGCCTCTGCCTCGACTACTTTGGGGCCTTCTCCTGCTGCCTCCCCTTCCCCGCATCTTCGCCTGCACCTTCACACTCCTCGTCCCATCAACTGTCCATCTCGCAGGCGTTCGACCGCAGGCGGAAATACGCCTCGAGTCACCCCCAAGCCCAAGCCTTAAACTGCCACATCTCCAAACTGCTGGCCCTGGAGATGTTGCCGTTTAGGCTTGTGGAGACGCAGGCCTTCCGCGACCTGATGGCGGCTGCCGCACCTCACTATTCCGTCCCCAGCCGCCACTACTTTTCCCGGAGTGCCGTCCCCGCCCTGCACCAGCACGTGTCGCGTAACATCAGGCGGGCCCTGAGGTACGCAGTCAGCGCAAAGGTCCACTTGACCACCGACTCGTGGACAAGCGTTTGCGGCCAGGGACGATACATCTCTTTGACGGCACACTGGGTGAATGTTGTGGAAGCGGGGACGGGGTCGCAAACAGAGACGGCCTACCTACCACCCCCGCCCAAGATTGCCAGCACGGGTTCTGATAAACCCCCTCCTCTTCCTCCTCCTCCTCCTCTGCCTTAACATCGCCCTCAGCCGCTAGCTGGAAGCGTTGCAGCACTGGCGCGGGGAGACGTCAGCAGGCGGTGCTTAAGCTCATCAGCTTGGGCGACAGGAAGCACAGCGCCCCAGAGGTGAGGGACGCCATATTGCAGCAGACGGAGATGTGGCTGTCGCCGCTGCAGCTAGGACCAGGCATAGGTCCGTGTGCGATAACGGCCGTAACCTGGTGGCGGCTCTGGAGCTTGCCGAACTCAATCACGTACCATGCCTGGCCCACGTTTTTAATCTGGTAGTCCAAAAATTTCTAAAGACTTACCCCAACCTGGCAGAGCTACTGGTGAAAGTGCGGCGCTTGTGCGCTCACTTTCGGAAGTCAACTGTAGCTGCTGCTAGCTTAAAAAAACTCCAGCAACGCCTCCATTTGCCTGAACATCGGCTGTTGTGCGACCTGCCGACTCGCTGGAATTCCACCTATTCCATGTTGGCCAGGGTGTGTGAGCAGCAGAGAGCATTGATGGAGTACCAGATTATGAATCCACGCGTGCCTCCAACTCACCTCCCTCAGTTTGCCAACCACGAGTGGCCATGGATGGCTGAGTCCACCAAGAAGGTCAGCAGCGAGGACGCTATAGTGAGCGTAACCATCCCGCTCCTATGCGTCCTTAAAGAATCGCTCATCGCAATAAGGGAGAATGCATTGCACGCAGAGGAGACGGGGGTAGGAGGAGACGCAACGGAGCTACACAGTCAGACCACACTTTTGTCTGCTTCACGGTGGCAGTTGCAGGAGGAGGAGGATGAGGAGGAGGACGACGTGGAGGTGGCTGTGGAAGAGGAGGAGGATGCTGGCGGCGAGGGTAGCAGTCAGGCTGTGTGCGTCCCATTGGTTCAGCGCGGATGGGGCGGAGAGGAGGCGGAAGAGGAAGAGGAGGAAATGGCAAGTGATCCTTCTGGTGGGGGCAGTGACGTCATGCCTATTCAGAGTCTGGCACACATGGCTGACTTCATGCTGGGCTGCTTTTCCCGGGACACACGTGTTGTCCGGATAGTGGAGAACAAACTGTACTGGGTCTTCGCACTCCTGGACCCCCGGTATAAAGATAACGTCTCCTCTTTTATTCCGGTAGAGGAGAGGACGAATCGATTGCTGGAATACCAGAGGGAACTCGTGCAGAACATGATGGAGATTTTCCCACCCACCATCGCTGGCGGCAGAGAGGAGAGGGTCTCCCAGAGTCCCACAACATCGATCAGGCCCACAGCCACCAGGGGAACACTCTCCAAGGTGTGGGACACGTTCATGGCACCCCCTCGTGCAACTTCCATCACTGCGGGGCCCGCTATCAGCAGGAGGGACAAGTATCGGCGGATGTTGCGGGAGTACCTGGCAGACCGTACCCCTGTCCTCCCCGATCCCTCGGCGTCCTACACTTACTGGGTCTCCAAGTTGGACACGTGGCTGGAACTGTCCCTGTACGCCTTGGAGGTGCTTGCCTGCCCTGCCGCCAGCGTGCTATCAGAAAGGGTGTTCAGCGCAGCCGGGGGCATTATAACCGATAAGCGCAGCCGCCTGTCAACCGACAGTGCCGACAGGCTGACGCTAATCAAAATGAACAGCAAGTGGATTGACACGGACTTTGCTTCTCCAACAGTGGAAAGCAGCCAAAAGTGAAGTGCCATCTGTATGAAGTGCCATTTCCAGCTCCACCTCCTCCTCCTCCTCCTTAACCGCCGTAGAATTGCTCCGTAAAATAAAAAAAATATATATATTTATGGCTCACCTCTTGGGCCTACAAACAATTTTTAAGAGGTCTCACCTCTTGGGCCTACAAACAATTTTTAAGAGGTCTCACCTCTTTAGCCTCCACATAATTTTTAAGAGGTCTCACCTCTTGGGCCTACAAACAATTTTTCTCATGGCTCACCTCTTGGGACTACAAACAATTTTTAAGAGGTCTCACCTCTTTAGCCTCCACATAATTTTTAAGAGGTCTCACCTCTTGGGCCTACAAACAATTTTTAAGAGGTCTCACCTCTTGGGCCTCCACATAATTTTTAAGAGGTCTCACCTCTTGGGCCTACAAACAATTTTTCTCATGGCTCACCTCTTGGGCCTACAAACAATTTTTAAGAGGTCTCACCTCTTGGGCCTACAAACAATTTTTATTATGGCTCACCTCTTGGGCCTTAATACAATTGTTAAGAGGTCTCACCTCTTGGGCCTACAAACAATTTTTCTCATGGCTCACCTCTTGGGCCTACAAACAATTTTTAAGAGGTCTCACCTCTTTGGCCTCCACATCATTTTTAAGAGGTCTCACCTCTTGGGCCTACAAACAATTTTTAAGAGGTCTCACCTCTTGGGCCTACAAACAATTTTTCTCATGGCTCACCTCTTGGGCCTACAAACAATTTTTAAGAGGTCTCACCTCTTGGGCCTACAAACAATTTTTCTCATGGCTCACCTCTTGGGACTACAAACAATTTTTAAGAGGTCTCACCTCTTGGGCCTACAAACAATTTTTATTATGGCTCACCTCTTGGGCCTTAATACAATTTTTTCGAGGGCTCACCTCTTGGGCCTCCATATAATTTTTTCGAGGGCTCACCTCAAGCTAACTTTGGGCACTCATTAAAATATTTTCACAACAAGGACCTAAGAGCCCATGATGGGAGAGCTTAGTGTGGGGGCCTGTTATAGGGAAGAGATGCGGCCCTGCGGGCTCTAGCCTGCCTTCTCCATGAGCCTCTGGCCAGCCCACGGCCTCTTCCTGCCTTTTGCGGTCCTACGCATCCCTCAACATCCCCACTGCTTTACCTGCTAGACATGACACTGGGCCAGGTCGGGTCACTGACTTCGTCATACTCAACCACCTCCTCTTACACTGCCTCACTTTTCTCCAACAGCCTCCCTTGCTGGCAACTGTGTCTCATCATCGTCCCTAATCATTTTACACTTTAGTGCCCGTTCCACACCACCATCAGCTAGAGATGGAGCTTGCTCCAGTGTTTGGGCATCAGAACAAACAAAATCCTCAGATAGCTCCTGCGATTCTTGCATGGGTGGGAACACTGGGTTGATAACATTGGGCAGGGTGGGAGGAAGGAGGGTCAGAGTGAGGTCCCTGCAGTTTCTGCAGGCTATCAACGAGACTGGACTTTGTGGACTTGACTGGGTGGTGGACAGATTTAAAAGGAGAATCTAGAAGGAGAAGGAGTGGTTTGCCGAGCGGTCTGTAAGGGTTGCGGAAATCCAGACAAAACCAAGGCCCAAAACTTGGGTGGGGGTAGCAGGTTTGCCCGTCCCCGCCTCCACAACATTCACACAGTGTGCCGTCAGGGAGATGTAGCATCCCCGGCCTCAAACCAAAGTGTTGGTGGTCAAATGGCCTTTTGCAGTAAACGTGTTACTCGGGCGTGGATGATGTTTTGGGACATGTGCCTGGGCAAGGCAGGGATGGCACAGAGGGAAAAATAGTGATGGCTTGATTGCTTTCCCCCTTGCCTATGCCATCTGTGGTTGTCATAGGCAACGTGATTTTAAGGGGTGCTGAATTTTATCTTCTTTTTTGTCTAGTTTGGCTTGGGGTCCATGGCAATGTAGAGGAAAGAAGGTTTCCTTGTATGGTCTCACTTTACAGAGAGGTTATATTGTCTTTGGAGTGTATTGTTGAGAGGCTGTGATAGTGGCGTAATAGTGCGACTTGGGCGCGTTATATGCACCCAGACATGCTTCCCCTGCTGTCCCAGTTGCATTCCAGCAGTGTTGGCATCCTTTTCTGAGGTTTCAGGGTGGACTTGGTGACCTCCAAGTGGTCGAATTGAGATTTCCAAGTGGCGAGCATTTTTTTCTCATAGACTTTAATGGGATTCGATATTCGGTCGAATAGTCGAATATCGCGGTCTATTTGAATCGAATTTCGAACTTTCGAATATTTCACTACTCGCTCATCTCTAGTTATGATGGCCATTTCTCCTCATGGCACATGGCATTTCAGTTTCTACCTTTATTTCATGACCACTTACTATAGATACTATATTGAAGATATGATCCTTATTAGGGGTGAAAGAATTGCGCTTTGGATCCAAGATCGGAAGTTGATTTGTTCCCCAGCTTTGTTTTAATGCTGTGAAAACATTTAAAACATTTGATAACAGCAATCCAAATCCTTCGGTAAGGACCGGTACCTCTGTACCGAAGCTAACTTTGAATTGCTGTTTTAAAGAGGCTCTGTCACCAGGATCAACCCTATTAAACCAGACATACTGGCTGGTAGGGCTTATCATGCTCATTAAAACTGTACCTTTCTTTTGTCTGTATGATAAATAGCTGCATAGAAATCAGCTTTTTTATTCATATGCAAATTAGCAATTTGAGAGGCGGGGTTGAATATTCTGAGCACTGCTCTGTAACACCCCCTGTGCTCTGCACATTCCACCTCCCCTTGACTGACAGGGCTAGACAGCAGGCTGAGGGCAAAGCTGTGTCCAGGGCTGTGTGCTAGCATGTAAATATCACATACACTATGGCTGAGATCTGCTCAGAAAGCTAATCTACATATTACTGCTGTATTCACATTCAGAATATATGATTATACAGACACCAGTGATATCTGTTACCTTATAAGCATAAAAACACCATTAATTTCTATGAGGTGATGCTATAGCTTACTGGTCTAGTTGTTTGCCTTGCATCTAAAGACCTCAAGTTCCAATCACAGAAGAGGTACATATTTTCTTCCTGTTATTTTTTTTATTCAAAACCATATTAATTATGTAATAAATACTAATAAGGCCTTACTATATTGAGAAAAGTGTTGTTTTTTGTTGTTTTCTTTCTAAAACCTATTACTGGTTTATTCACAGACACAATATATGATTATAAAGAAACCAGTAATACTTATTAGTAGAGTTGAGCGAACGTGCTCGTAACAAGCACTGTACTGCTTGGATCCCCTACGCTCGCATGGGCGCAGGCATCCGGATCCGTTGGGTGAGGAGGACGGATCCGGATGGCTGCGCCCATGCGAGCGCAGGGGATCCGAGCAGTACAGTGCTCGTTACGAGCATGTTCGCTCAACTCTACTTATTAGCTTTCTAAATATAATAAAGACAAAGACTTTTTTATGGGATAAATGTGGAAGAAAGAAAAATTGATTTCTTTCCTAAGATTCAAACCTTGGATCTCTACATACAAAACCAAGCACTTAGGCTACTTTCACACTGGCGTTTTTAAATTCCGGTATTGAGTTCCGTCAAAGGGGCTCAATACCGGAAAAAAACGCTTCAGTTTTGTCCCCATTCATTGTCAATGGGGACAAAACTGAACTGAAGACAACGGAATGCTCCTGAAAGCATTCCGTTCCGTCTTCAGACCGGAGAACAAACCGCAGCATGCTGCGGTTTGCTCTCCGGTCCAGGCATCCGCACCAAGACGGATCCGGAATGACCCCCAATGGAAGTCAATGGGGACGGATCCGTTTGGTGTGGACACACCAGTAATCCGGATCTGTCCTCCATTGATTTCCAATGGGGGGTCATTCCGGATCCGGCATACATACACACAGACTACATACAAACAAACATACAGACATACATACAAACATACAGACATACATACATACTCACATACTCCCGGGACGCCGGCAGAACGTCTTCACGCGCCTCCTGCACGCTGCGATGACGTTTCCCCACTGCGCCCAGCAGAGGGCGCTGTGGGGAATCGTCATCACTGCGCGCAGGAGGCGCGTGAAGACGTTCTGCCGGCGTCCCGGGAGTATGTGAGTATGTATGTATGTCTGTATGTTTGTATGTATGTCTGTATGTTTGTTTGTATGTAGTCTGTGTGTTGTTTTAATGTGTGTCATGTGTGGGGCCGGAGCGCTGCTCCGGCTCCACACATGTATAGCGTTAGCACGGATCCGTCGGCACCCTTTAGGTGCCGGATCCGTGCTAACGCTAGTGTGAAAGTAGCCTAAACCACCAAGCTATAACATTACCATATAAAAGTGTTTTGTTTCTAGGCTTATAAGATAACATAGATATCACTGGTGTCCGTATAATCATATATTGTGCTTGTGAATACAGCAGTAATATGTAGATTAGCTTTCTGAGCAGATCTCAGTGTGGTGAAGCTATGTACATAGTGATATGATATATAAATGCTAGCACACAGCTCCTGGACACAGCTCTGCCCAGAGCTTACAGAGCAGTGTTCAGAATATTCAGCCCCACCTCTGAGTGCTCAAATTGCTAATTCGCATATGAATAACAACGCTGATTTCTCTGCAGCTATTGATCATACAGACAAAAAAAGGTATAGTTTTAATCTTCATGATGAGCCCTACCAGCCAGTATGTCTGGTTTAATAGGGTTGATTCTGATGACAGAGCCTCTTTAAAATTGTTTTCAACAAAATCTCGTGAGACTTTGAACTTAACAAATTTTGTCTCCACGCAGCCCATAAGTTTCAATGCTATACATAGACAGGTCTCCATACAGAATTAAAACAAAGTTGGGGAATGAATGGACTTTTGATCTTGGATCTGAAGGGCGATTCACTCACCCTTAATCATTATCTTAATGCTAATATTTCACAGTGTGGTTACTCACCAATACTGTTACCATCATCCCAGAAAAGATTTCCATGAGCATTTCCTTGGGCGTCCAAAGCAACAAGAAGTTTCATTGGATTCAATCGACTTAAAAAAAAAAAAAAGAGATAGAGAAATGTTAAAATGTATGTTTATAATATGTATGATTATCCTCCAGCATGATTGATCACTAAATAACCAATAGAATCAGGGGTGGATTGGGCATAAACCTTACAGGGAAATTTCCCTGAACTCTCATCATAGCTGGCCAGTAGAAGTTTTTGAGGATGTATTTTGTGCTGCTGAGGCATTAGTTTGTGATTGATTGTTGTATTTGGCTCTGTTGGGGTTCTTTTCAGTATAATGTGCCACAATATGGTATTGATGGCCCTGCCTTCCATCAATTTGGACAAAACAGGGCCGATTTTAGTATTTTTTTTTAAGTTCCCAGTCCACCCCTGAATAGAATAATTATTTATTCATTTAAAAGACAATATTGCAGGCAAGATACTGGTTACAGTAGAATCCATAAAGTGGTATAAACAATGAGGACATCCTATTGCATGTCTGCAGAATCTTACAAGCAGGATACTGTTAAAAGTATATAAATATCATACAGGTATATATAGGAGTAGAGGTACAGAAAGCACAAGCAACACAAGTATGAGCGTATGAGAGAGGGACATGAACAGTAGAGGTAGGGAAGGTGAAAATGAAGAATTGTATAAGTAAAAAAAAAACTATGTGTAAAAAGTCTACATTATGCCTGTGAACGAATCCCATGTAATTAGCACATATCAAATCTAATTATCACATATTATTTTAGAAAGCATATAATTGTAGCATTCGCACGGTGGCTCAGTGTTTAGCACTGGTGCCTTGCAAGGAGAACATCTGCATGGAGTTTGTGTGAGTTTCCACGGACACACCAATGACATATTGATAGGGAATTTAGATTGTGACCTCAACAGGGTACAGCAAGTTATGATCTGTGATGCACTGTGGAATATGTTGGCGCTATGTAAGCAAAATAAATAAGTTGTAGCTAAACATTGGGCATTTTTACCTTTGATTTGTATTGAAAGCAGGAGTTTGCTGTGGTAAAATGTAACCACCTCTTACATGAAGATTAATGTGTTCTAGTTTTGCTTCCAGTGTTTTATTGCTACCGGGGTTTTCTACTATAATGCCCTTTAAAAACAGAAACACAATGACAGTTATGAACAAATACATTAATGACAAAAAGTAATAGAATCAAGAGACCTATTCTGGAGAATCTTTTAAATATTTTTTTATTTAACCTGCTGATATTATTGATTTCACCTACTGTGAACATGTGGCTGGCTGTCCCAGTCTTAAACTTGTGACAATGCATATTCATTGCATGGGTTTAAAGGGTTGTCCAGGCAATTTTTTTTTAACATTATGAAGGGTGTAAAATATATTCGTAACACTAAGAGATATTCACATCACTGATCCCCCACCAATCCTGTTTCATTGCTTTCCAGGTGCCACTCCAAGTTATATCCCAGTCCCTCTCGAAATGCAGGATTTGACTGCTCAGCCAATCACTGGCTGCAGTGAGGCCACCTCACCAAGTATTGGCTGACTGGTCATCTCCTGTGTGTTGGGAGGGAGCAGGAAGTAGACACCAAGGGAATCTAGGAAGTGTAGGAACGGGAGCAGGAAGGGAGAATCCAGGAAGGTAGGTATCACTTATTTTATTATTTTATAGCATACAAGAGCCTAAACATGGCTGGACAACCCCTTTAAGCCCAAAGACTGCTGGGGACCCTGGCAAGAAGATGGTTTTCAGATATTCAGTAATGCTACTGCTTCTATTTGTCCTGGTGGTCATGTGACTGGCCATGTGATCACCAGGATATCAGTAGTAGTTCAGGGATTAATTAGACTCAGCTCAGCTCTGAAACAGGTTACTGAAACAGGGAAGGGCTCTCTCTCTATATATATAAATTATCGTCATAATGCTAGCCCTGACCCAAAAAAAAGATGTAATACTGTATATCTCAAAAAAAGGCTATTTTGGGACCACACTATATAATTATCAGAAAACTAACCAGTATGCAGAAGAACAATAAATGTTTTCAAACAATACATTAATGTACGCCTAAAAATTCTTAAAAAGCTTAATGTATGCATATAAAATGATATAATAATATGTTATGTAATGGCATTTATTAAAAATGTAGAAAAGGCAAAATTAACATTAGCATTTTTGAGAAAGATGAGATGTAGGTCTACTATGTCTGATATAGCCGCTCAGTGCCATTCACTTGAATGGACCTAGTTGGAATATTAGACAGTTGCACTAAATCTTAAACAATGCTGCCATATTTTTCTCTAGCATAATGAATATGTAAATGGGATTGTACTTACTGTGTGATAATCGTACCAAACTGTGTTTGGAAAATAGACGTCCACCGTTCTTGCTCCCTACAATTTAACAAGTACACATGAGAGAGATTAGGGATTGGAGCCAGCTGCACCCTACTTTATTGATATTCTCAAAGGAAAGCATCACAAAATGCAGAATATATGGTGTATAATACTGGAAAAAATGTTCATATTACATATTCGGATGTAGCAGAACTGGTTTTGTCATTTGGCACAATGAGCAAAGATATTTCACTATGATATTAATGGCTTTCATTAGGACTACAGGTACATACAGTGATCAAAAGGGGCTGTCCTGTTTGAGAAGTGATTGCTAAATTAGTCTTTAAGAAGTATGGAAGTGATAGAAGAGAGACCCATGAAGAGATAACCCTTCTGTTATCTAGAGGAAAAAGCTTATGCAACCTGCCACCCTTACGCTGGAGGACACATCATGTTCCTGCATGAAACAGCTTTGCAGAGTTTAGTAGTGACTATGTAATTCATGGATTTCTTTAATGAGTACTAGATTTGGGTGAATTATTGGAAAATTTGATTTGGTATGTCCAATGACAGGGAGCATCTGCCATGTTCATACATGATTGTGGTGTCTGTTATATATAACACGGTGTAAATTGAAAAAAAAAAATATCATAATTACCCGATCCATTTGTTCACAATGGGCTGGCCACCACCATCTTGCTTGAAGATCTGGCGCAATGTCATTACGCTGGCTGACGTGGTGACATATGTTACCATGCACTGGATTTTGTGTGAGATCTTCAAACAAGATGGCAGTCATCGGCCCGCCATGAGCAAATGGATCAGGTAAGTAGGATTTTATTTTTGCACTATTTTGGGTTAACTCGATTCACTACCACGGAGTATGAGGAAATTAGGCTTTGATACAAATCAAATTTATCCTAAAATTCGGATCAATGACAGCTAAGGGACCCTTTATGAAGAGCAAAATATTGAAGAACATGCTAGTTGAACAGCAGTTGTCCAAAATGCACAGCCTCTCCAAAACTTCTTTCAATTAGCTGTGGTTTGGGTTTGTGGAATACAATATCTCCATATGGAGATCAACTTAAACGGCGTGAGGAGTCTTATGGGCCAGGCAATTGTCCTCCGAAATTCTGGGAAGAGGCTATGCAAATTTTAAATAAGCTCTGACGCTAATGCTACCAGATGTAAGGTAGTTATTCTATAGGCCAGGCAATGCTCCTCTGATGTGGGAGAATTTTAGCACCCTTGTACCCAGACTTCCCATGGCTCAGATAAAAAGGAGCATGTTATTAAGCAAGAGAAGCTGTGTTTTTGTCTGACTATATGCAATAGCTTGTAGAATGTGAGAGGACAGTGGAAGAGCATTCACATAGACTGACAGGGCCATGAGGAGGCAGAGAAGATCCCAGTGAATGTGTTAATTAATTCTTCAAGAAATAAAGGCTCTGAAACCAAGATAGTAAAGCTGCTACTTCATGATTTATTAGGTTTAAGGGTATAGACAGCAAAGGTTAGAAGGTAAAATGTCAGAACTTGAAAGGAATTTAAATTTTACTTACCTCCTTAAGTACCGGGCTGATCATGAATGCTGCTCCCCATAGAAATTGTTCGTAAACATTCCAGGTTGACTTATCTTCAATGAATCTTAAAAATTAAAATATGTGATTATCCTCTACAGTACTTTACTACAAAAACCCAGAAATAACATTAACTACTATTATTAGAAATGCACATTACATCTTCCACAGAGATTGTCAGTAGGCTTTCTGAAGTCTTATCAGACAATACCACCTCATTTTCCAGATTTTGGAAAGGGACATGTATCCTCCCTAACTAGACCAATTTGTTATGATGGTGAATTGAAATGGAAAGTGACACCTTCTATGATGTACTCAACTTTCTCAAAAAAGAAAATAAAAAAGGGAGAAGTGGATAAAATAATTTTAATACATTGGCAGAAAATATTTGATTGAAATATAATTATACTTTACTAAAACAGTTATTGTGCATGTACAAGATCAATATCTTCAAGAAGACTTAAAAAAATCTAAAATGACTATGTATTAGACCTGGATAACACTAGCAACCGGATAATAGCCTCATGTGTGTTTGATGCTCTGCTGACATCTATTTGGCCTATGTTGGAGAAAAGAGCAACAGACTTGTTGGCAGAGGGATCTTTCAGGGACCTACTCTTCTCTCCCCATTCCAAACACCTTTAAAGTGGGCTGACCCCAGCATTTTTTCGTGTGTATGGGGGAGTCATTGTAATTAAAATGTGTATGTTAAGGTATTCTTTTTTTTGCCTGACTCTGTAGAGTGGAAAAGCATAGTGTACCATACTTTTGTATCCTCTCCCCCCCCAATGTATACGCTAAATGTAGGGCAAAAAACGTAACTTGAACCAAGCTTAACTTGTAACTTACTAGAACCATATATGCCAAAATTGAAGGTTCAAAACTCTTTTGATATTAATGACTTAAGAAAAGGAATTTGCAAGATCTTTGAATCTGAATATGTTGAAACACAGACTAATGTCTGCAATGTGTGGTAACATATGTAATGTCTATCATAAAGGAGGGTTCTCCGGGAATTAAAAATGGCTGCCACCAATGTGCCCTAGAATGTGAGAAGGACTGGTTGCTACTACTTATGGAGCTGCCTAAGGGAGTACGGGCTGGGGATTCACTATACACTATAATCTGGTACTAAGATATGCTACATATGGTTGAGTTTCTGCAAGTGGAGGCAACCAGTTCTACTTACATTCTAGGACTGATTGCTGGCAGCCATTTTAAATTATTCCCGGAGAACTCCTTTAAAGAGAAAGCCTAAGCCTAACAATTATAAGTCAAAGGTACATACAAAAGAACATTGTGCATACCATTTTTACTGCCCAGACTACAATTCAGAATGGGCAGTAGGACAAGGCTACATTTGCTGTGCATTTATACTGTAATTTCCATTTTTTTTGTTCCATTATAAGAACAAAAAAATAACTATAACATTAGTGCTGGATCTATGATATGATGGGAACCAACAGCCCCATGTACTGAATTGACTATAATTGGATCCTTCCAGTTCTGTTATGGTGGCCAGCATTTTATCTGATAAAGAAGTGCTAGATGCTCTATTTTGTCCTAATGTAACCTCCAACCCACATATGAGCTTAGATTTAATAGGTTCTTTATCCATTGTAGGTTTTCCCCTACTGTATTAAATAATGATGTTTTATGAGAGCCCATTTGAGGTTGAATAATGGAAGGTACAACTGAATATTTCTCTATATAAATGTGAAGAAGCCTGCGTGGCGAAATGGCATTGGGCGGAGGCCGCGGTGGGAGCTGCCTGGTTTCACTGAGGTATTGCCTTATTTATCCACATGTTTTTACTGTCCCTTACCTCATCTTAGCTATTGTGCTTGTGTTATCTTTTATTGAGGTAATGGTGACTCTTTACGTAGGTCACATATTTGGCTAGTACCTCGGTTTGTATCCCGGGTATCTCCCTCCATTTGTTTTTTATGTGCTTTTTTTGCCATTGTTGTATGCTTTTACCACTTTGTGATTTCTAATTGATATATACATTCTTGTTATTTAACATAATAAAGATTTACATATGTTATATAATTTGTGAGAACCCATTTTTTTTACTTTTTTGGTGGGTGTATCTATAGTACTGGCTTCTCTCCCGCTTTCGGTAATGTGTAGTTTTCTCTGGATTATTTAGGTGTTCTCTATAAATGTGATAAAATGAAGCTACTTACTCATGCAGTAGTGGTCTCACTACAGTGGAACCTGTAGTATGAGCTTCAAATAGCAAAGTGTACAAGTAAGGCAAAAGTGTATATCTGATATTCAGGACGTCCCTTGATAAAGTTTCAAAGTTCGCATCCCAGCTGACTGGATCTTGCCTCTGAAATAAAAATAATATTTGTAAGACTACCATTCCTTCTGTTCATGTGAGTGGTTTATACAAGGACATCCTTATTATTATTAATGACTTATTTAACATTAGTCATTATGATAATAATAAAAAAAAATGTACCCTCCATCCGATTCCATTATGATTTCTTGAAAATGGGTAAAATGCTCCAAGTTCCATCCAGCGAGCACATAATTCATAAGTAGAGTTTTGAAAAAATCCACAAATGTCTGCTCCAGTCTACATAAAGAAACCACGGTAATACATTAACATGAAAGATGCTTTGGTAAGGTTTAGTTTAAATATTCAAAAAATATAGATGTACAGATATACATTGGGCACCTGATCCTTAGGCCGGTCAGCATCAGATTATAACTCATGCCTTGGAGGCTGGTGGAGTAACTGTGAAAAACAGTACTTCCACTTGACCATGTGCTATTATACAAATATATAGTCCTTGTTCCTTGATATAAATGGCTTTAGAGTGTGTAATTAAACTTGCGTGTTTATTTTCAATTTTTTTTTTTATTTTTTAATGGCTTTTTTTAAAGCAAGAGGCATTTTCTATATAACAAGTATATGTATATATGTAATCAATTGAACGGGGTTCTATACTTTTTTCTTACTGATGATCTATCCTTTGGATAGATCATCAACAAGTGTTGGACCCCCACTGATTAGCTGTTTGAGAAGGCAGCAGCGCTCACATAACTCCAGAATCTCCTTGAAGCTCCCTGCAGGACGGTGACATCATGATTTTTTATTTAAAAAAATTGATTAAAAAGTAAATGCCTTTATATGTAAATTTGGCTACAAGAGTAATTTAACTGTTTATTGTCATCTGAACAGGAACAACACCTAACCTCTAATTTTAAAATACACATAAGGGACACATCAGTCCACTGTGCCACAAATGTGGCACCAAAATGTACAACTTTTTTGACACAAATACACGACTTTTTGCTTGGTATACAATAACACCAGATATTAATATCAGCTTCTAGATGGCATAGCTTTAATTTCTGGGGAATGGACCTGTCGTCATGCCAGAGGATTTTGTACCCATAATAATCCCTAATTATTATTCTGCTGAATTTGTTGTCATATTTTTTGATTGTTTTTATTTCATGATATTTTAGCCAACTTTTCTAATTTTACAGATATTGCAAGTATATATTGTATAAAAATATTAAAATCTGAATAAACATGCTCTGTTTCCTTGTATTAAGAAAGATCAGCCCTGCTGTTTTGCACATTTGCTTTTCTAATAGCCAAGATGACTGCTTCCAACACTACATGCTAGGAAAGAGTATAGTGGACTAGATAGAGGGGAAGTTATCGTGAAGGGAATTTTTGAAGCTCGTTTTTCTTGAGTCTGTGTTATGCTAATGTGAGCCAAATTTATCAAACGTCTCATGCTGTTTTACAAATTTGGTGTAGCTTTAAACATACCACTATTGTATAGAGATGTTTTTTATGCTATCTTCCCTACTGGAGTAAGATTGTTTCTTCTTCTAGTAGACATCTAATTAACATAGCTAACCACACTTGCCTGCTCTCTCTTTATAATTTAAAGTGGTGAGTGTGACATTAAATTACAAAAGTGTTAAATAACACTGTGTGTGGTGTGATGACTTTTCCGGCATGAATTGTGACGGAAATGGAGTGATAAATTCTTGACTCTTTTGCATTCATAAGGGGTATATTGTGCTTTCCTTTCGCCTCCTCACAGCTCAATCCTCATACTGATGTAATTTACAAATAAATGTACCTTGTGGACTAAATAGTTAACATTTAATCAAGATTTTAATATAAATTACTTACGTATGAAATACCAAAAAGGCTAAAGTCCAGCATGCCTAAAAGGGCAAAGTAAAAATAATTATATTGCAATATTTAAAAATCAAGTAAGCAATACTAAGGCCCCTTTCACACGACAGTATTTTTTGCGGGCTCCAATCCGCATTTTTCACATGAAAAATGCGGACACATTCATTTCTATGGGTCCGCAAAAAATACTGAAAACATACGGTGTGCTGTCCGCACCCGTATGCTTGTTCCGTAGCCCCGCAAAAAAGATAGAACCTGTCCTATTCTTCTCTGCAAAACGAACAAGGATAGGCATTGTTACAATGGATCCGCAAAAAATACGGATGCCATACGGACGGCATCCGTTTTTTTGCGGATCCGAAATTTGCGGACCGCAAAACACAACGTTCGTGTGTAAGAGGCCTAAGACGAATTTCCTCGCGCTTTGTGGTAACAAATAAATTTTTCCTGAAACGACAGTAAAAAAAAACAAAAACAAAAACATACCTCATCTATTTTCTCACGGAGAGGCCATCAATGCCATCTTGATTAAAGAAACCACGCAAAATCGAGCAAATAGATGAGGTGAGTATGCTTTTTTTTTTTTTTTGCTACTTAGTAATTCCTGAAAGGCCTAAATGTTAATGTCAGATGCCACAATCAGCGATTAACACAGCATCTGAGGAGTTCAATGATGGGAAGGGCACCCGCTACATACAATGGATTGCGCTTCATGACAAAGTAATTTCTGGTGATAATCTTTTTATTAGAAATTTTTAACGTGAAGTGTGACATACATTTCAAATTTTTACACGTCATTTGACAAATTGTCACAAAAATAAAAGCAAAACAGATACAATTTTGTTTAACATCATAACAGGAAATTATATCTTCACAGTTACATCACTGTTATTTGTGTTATATTACAAATGATTTCGATGGTAACTAAAGAATTATTACAAAGCTAGTTTTATTGCTTTTTTTTGTAGCTTCACATTATTAACCCCTTCGCGCCCAGCGCCGTACATGTACGGCGCTGGGGCGATGCGGGCACATGGCGCCCGCTCGCGGGTGCGGCGGGCGTCATGGCCGGCAAGTCTCTGCTGTTTCTAACAGCAGAGACTTGCCGCTACCTACTACATCGGCGGCGTCTTCCGGGGTGACTAGATGCCATGATCACGGAATCTAGTTGCGTCTAAACCCGGAAGTGTTCGCTTCCGGGTGGTGTACAGACACCCCGTGTGGCCAATCGGGGTGTCTTTACACCATATGAAAACTGTAATCCTCGCTGGTGAGGATTACAGTTTTCAAAGTGCAATTCTTATTCTGGCCACTAGATGGCAGGCCAGGATAAGAAATGAGCAATTCATGGATTTCTGAGTCTATAAAACCCAGAATTGCTCATAAAGAAAAAAAAGCCACAATATATAAGCCCATATTTGAGCTTTCTAATATTAAAAAAAAATTAAAAAAAAATGTTAAAAAATATATAAAAAATAAAAAAGATGTAAAAGTTCAAATCACCCCCCTTTCCGTATAAGTAAAAAATAAATACCTAAATAACAATAAATATAGACATCATGGGTATCACCATGACCGAAAACGCCCGTACTTTTAAAATATAAAAAAAAATTCCAATACGGCGAATTGTGTGGCGGAAAAAAGCATCCAAATGGCGATTTGCCGTTTTTTGTCGCTTTTTTTTTTCAAAAAATAATTAAATAAAAAGTGATCAAAAAGTCATACACACCCCAGAATGGTATCAATAAAAACTTCAGATCGTCCCGCAAAAAATGAGCCCCCATACAGCTCTGTACACATAAATACCAAAAAGTTATAGGGGTCAAGATTTGACAAGGAAAAAAAAAAAAAAGGGCAACTTTCCAATTATTTTATCACTATGAAAATGCAGGAAAAACTATACATATTAGGTATTGCCGGATTCGTACTGACCAGTACAATGAAAGTAATGGATCAGTTTTAATGCACATCGAACGCTGTAAATAAGAAACCCGTAGAACTGTAGCGGAATAGCGTTTTCTTTGCAATTTCACCCGGTTTGGAATTTTTTTCCCGCTTCCAACTACACCGTATGCAATATTAAATGGTGGCGTTGGAAAGTACAACTTGTCCTGCAAAAAACAAGCCCTCATACAGCTATGTGAACAGAAAAATAAAAGAGTTATGGCTGTTTGAAGGCAGGGAGCGCAAAACGAAAATGCAGAACCGAAAAAAGCTCCGGGCGCGAAGGGGTTAACAGCAATATACCTTCAGATAAGTATCCCATTTAGATTATGTGAGTTATCCAAACTTTTGAAACTAGGGATAACATAGTATGCTTAGTATGCTTATATCATATGAAAAAGTAAAAGAACAATACATTTTAAACTAGGAGTAATACTCCAATAACTGTATTGCAGGTCTAACTTAATAGTATCAACACTAAGGTGTATAGTACTTGCTGTCTATCCAACTGTTCCACCTATATTGAAAGATAGATACTCTGTTTTGAATACATGCTACAACCCTCTCGTATGAGCATGTAATATTCACAGAGCCTAGAACTTCTTGTATATGCTGTGTTTCCCTTGATTTCCAGTGTCTAGTAATCACTAGTTTAGTAGTCATTAATATATGTGCTATTACTGATCTATGTTCTGATGCATAATCGTCTAGGCCTATAAAGAGTAGTGCTAACTGAGGGACGAAGTAATTTCTAATTAATCAAATTTCTTTGTGATATTTGGCAAAGCAGCCAAATAAATTTTTTATAACTTTACTCATGTCTAGTGAATATATTTGTTTGATTGCAACTACTGTATACCAGAGATTACTTAATTACTAGTATGTCAGGGTTATAGCATGTACATCACAGAGGTCTCCCATGTATTCCATGTACATGATCACGGTGACATTACACTTACCAATAATAGATTTATCAATCTGATTCCAAGCAGCAGTGTTATCTCCAAGCCAATGTCCTACCCACTGCCCAGACGATGGATATGTAGAACGAGTAACAACTATTCCACGTTCTCCTGTGATGTTGCGAAGAGCACTTAAAAAAAAGGTGTATGTTATGTATATATATATATATATATATATATATATATATATAAAAACATATAGGATCTTAAACAATGTAACCACATTTTCTCGTAATTCAAAGAGTTTAACATACATCTCATTCATTTTGAATGTGATATTATAAAACAAACCTTAAAGGGGTTGCTTAAGGTCTGCTTACCTGTGTGCTGGTGCTGCACTAGGAACATTGCTGCTGATTCACTTATTCACTCATTCACTTATACTGCAGACAGACTTTGCTTGTGTTAGTTCCCCTGTTTGTCACCAGTGTAAGTGAATGGAGGCTGCTGATAGACAGAACCCTCCATCAGCAGCCAGGTTCTGAGCACAGCGTCAGTATTTAGGTTAGTGGACCTATAAATATGAATTATGAAAATAAACTACTTTCTGGTTATGTAGAAATGTCTGGGACACATTTATTGAAACTGTGGCCCTGATTTATGAAGAGCTGCATGCACTTAGTACCTGTGCTACCAGAGCAGGCATTTATTTTATGATGAGGAGCAGGCCTTGTTATAAATTAAAGCCTGGGTCACCTCATCCCAATACACTTTCAATAATTTATACTAAGCCAGCTCGTAGCTGGTGTAGATTTTAGTTTGTGGGGCATGGACAGCACAAGATGCATCAAATTTATTAAGCATCCTCTGTCTCTCTTTAAATTCATTATATCTAACTGTCAGACTTTTTGACTGCCATTTGAATTTGCCAGCTAGTAGTTATTTTTTTATTTACCTATCCACTGGAGATATTTGATGTTAGATAGGTGGGAGACATATGCCCCACTCTCCTCCAGCTGCACTAATGTGACAAGGAGACATTTTGCAGATCAACAATCTTCTATGTTTCTAACAATAACACACACACAGTGTTTAGTTGTTTCATTTTCTTGCATAGTGTTCAAATGGAGCAGAAGTACTCATGGCTGTGTGGCTGGGGAACAGGAGACTAGGGCAGCTTGTTTTAATGGTCATTCCATTGATCAGGTTATACTGGAATGTAGGTAGAAACCTTACTCATATGTTGGTTTTGAGTGTGACCATCCATATAAATTGTGGACATTATAGTGGTCCACAGGAGTTCCATCAGGCAGGTGTTGTCGACTTTCCATACATAATGTCTTATGTATTAATCCTTGATTACGGTCGCTTAATGCTAAAAGAAAAGCAAAGCACAAAATATTTTACATTGAAACTATTAAATGTTCTACAAGAAAGTTAGCTCTTCATGTTCTATAAGCTTTTCATCTTATAAAATGTGTTACAATTTAATTGCTAATCTTTATAAAGAAAAGCTACAGGAAAAAACAGTGTAGATGCTTTGTCAATAAGGAGTGTTCCTCTAAAGTTGCTCTGTCAATAACATAATACACTATATCACTATATACAGATGTGGCAGGCACCAAAAATAGTGGGTTAGTGTTTCATCATAAGTGTAATGACCTACCAACTTTAAGCTTTAGAAGCTAGGTAAACTAAGATAGCACAATAAGCTAGTGTGATAGCAGACATACGGACATCTGTGCAACCATGCTCCACTTTTAAGCAAAATATCAACATTCTGATTAAGGATCAGCTAATCAATTCTACCACTTTGGGATCGGTTCTGAATTTCTCAAAAAGTTTAGCTTCACACAAAGTAATTTTTTTTTGTGATTTGGTTCAGGCAAATCTGAACTTTTTATATAAAGTTATCTGCCAAGAATCTCACATTTACAATGTAGCGCAAGCATCGTGTAGATGGTGAGTATGGCGGTATTATATGTATTCGATTTGCTGTCTGTGTTCGCTGAGTGCTGTTGCACCTTCTATGTTTTACCACTTTATTTTGCAGCCACACCTATGTGACGTGCACCTGCATACTTGGATGTGCTGACTGACCCCCAGTTTTTCTTGCAGTTTAGGTGGAGGCGTGGCTGACTCCACCACCATTTCGGTCGTGCACTCCTAACTAACCTGTCTGCCTTACCTATTGATTTTAATTAGTGCTAGTATAAAGCTTTGCCCTGCTCTCCTTATATGCATTTGGAGGCCTAACTGGTACCAGGAGAGGTGGAACAGAGTTGGCTCAGCATTATATGGAACCTGTATTCCTTGAGCGTTATGGCTTTTTAGGTTCCCGTCTTAAAGAGATCGCCTTGGTATGGCAGACGGGCACAGATAGCTTTTTTATATAAAGTTATCTGCCAAGAATCTCACATTTACAATGTAGCGCAAGCATCGTGTAGATGGTGAGTATGGCGGTATTATATGTATTCGATTTGCTGTCTGTGTTCGCTGAGTGCTGTTGCACCTTCTATGTTTTACCATTTTATTTTGCAGCCACACCTGTGTGACGTGCACCTGCATACTTGGATGTGCTGACTGACCCCCAGTTTTTCTTGCAGAGAGAGAGATAGAGAGAGGGTATACTTTCTCATTGTGGAGAGCCCCTAGTATGCAGAGCTTATTGTAGGCTAGGCAATGCCCTTCTGGATTTCTGGAAAATATATTCAAATTAGCATTCCTAAACTTATCTGATGTGTGGGTATGTTAGACATAATAGTTTGCATACATTTTTCCAAGAAATTAACAGGAATGTTGCCTAGCCTACAAAAGTTATGATGTACATTAATTGGTCTCCATAATAGAAATAGTACCCACCTAGAGGTACCTTCAAGGCCTTGGTAAAAGGCTTTTGAAGAATGAGCAATTCCATTTTACCATTTCAGGATTAATTTTCGAATGAACCAGAGAGTGATACAAAATAACTAGACCATACGATCAAACTTACACTTCTCTCAGTGAAGCAAGCATACTGGTTGGTTTCTCTCTCTCTCTCTCAAATTAGCCAAATCTTGAATGGTTCATTTATCTCTAATTCTGATCTCGGTAAAACAGGTAGATAAATAGACTTTGACTCAACAATGGCTAATGGATATTCATTTGTTTGTCATAAGTAAACTTATCAGCTTGTTAGAGCCGGGATTCATGTTAGGCTATTTCAACACCTGTGGCACGGGGCTCCGGCAGGCTGTTCCGGTGAGTGAACAGCCCGCCAGATCCGTGCTGCCACAGGTGCACGTGTGGGGCCAGAACTACGCTCCAGCCCCATTCACTGTAATGGGGGCAGGCCGCGGATGCAGCACGGCAACCCCTGCTGAGAGGCGGCCGGAACGAAAATGCAACATTGTATTTTCGCTCCGGCTGCCTCTCGGCAGGGGTTGCCATGCCGCAGCCGGATCCCCGGCCTGCACTTATTACAGTGAACGGGGCCGGAGCATAGTTCATGCCCCACACGTGCACCTGTGGCAGCACGGATCCGGTGGGCTGTTCACTGTGAAAGTCGCCTTATCCCTCATGTAAGATTCTATAAAGAGATATTAAATGTATATACATTATTACCTGGCATATATGGAGGAAAGTTCAAGATGTTATTTCTGCAACCATTTACAGATCCGTGTACAAAGCTAGCTGGTTCATTCATATCCTAAAAAAACACACACAAAAAAAAAACATTTTATGAATAACCTTGTGGCAACAGATACATATTGTTTGTATATGTGGCCAAGCTAAATTCAATCAGTTTTTTATCAAGTTCATTGTGCTTAAAGGGAAATTGTCATTATGAAAATTATATCCAACCTACTGCCATTACGTGATTTGCTGACCAGGTTGATATATAGATGGAGCAGTTGTAAACCTTAGTGTGATATCATATCACAAAAGCCATTGAAAGCGATTAAAAGATGTTTTTACCATTGTTTACTTATGTTGTTGAGAATACTGTACATATACAATATACAGGTTTAGAAAATGTTAACTTGACACCTAACACACTGAATACACTGTTTCAACAAACATTATATTGACACAACGCAAAAGACATAAAAAAAAGTCATAGGGTGGTTGTAAGCTTGGAAACAAGCAGTGTATAATGTGATGAAAAAATGAATCTATCCAGCGAAAAAGGCAATATGGACAATCACAATACATTAGTAAGTGCCTTGTATTAACTTTCTCTACATGATAAATGCCTTTTGCTGAAGTGAGAATGTTTTATTTCCAAATATAAAAACTAAAAGTCTTTAAATACATATAGTAACAGATAATGTGTTTGATAAACAACTGTGGTCATTTATCATCTAATATACTGCTTATTGTTTTCCTTAAACAAGGACATATACTTACTATCCAAAGTCCATCAAACCTAATGTAATTTTTTCGGTATTCTTCAATTTCTCGGTACCACCATTTTGCTGTCCTCTCAAGGAAAAAGTCTGGGAATGCTGCGTAAGCCCTATACAACTTTAAGAGTAAAAAGTATGTTACTTGTTATTTGATGGTATTTTTCTAATTTCCTTTTATATTGTTTTTGTTTCATATTATATTTCGCTTTCTCTCTTTTAATAAAATAAAGTATGTATGAAAAAAAACATGATATTAAAAAAATTTCCTCCTTTTTATATGTGTTTGGAGCTTGCAGGTATATCTTAAGTTGTTTTCCTCCACTGGCTCCCCAATACAAAGAATCCAATTCAAAATACTCACTTTACCCTATAAAGATCTATTTAATTCAGCTCCCTTCCATTCAAATTCATAAAAACCACCCCCAGTAAACCACCTCCGATCTGCCAATGACAACCTCCTCTTTTACATTCTAATCACCTTCTCACACTGTCATTTACAAGACATTTTTTCTATTTAAATTTTATTTTACAAAATTATATCATATTATAGTAATACAATTACTATCCACCCAATCCCCCAGGAGGAAGATAGAGAGGGGGAGAGCGGAGAGAGAAAAAAAGCATCACAATAAAAGGTTCCCCATAACTCAAGGTATTTATCCTAGTCTCTGTTCTTGGGAAATATGCCATACTTTTATATCAATACAACTGCCTATGTAGTTTGAGCCATGCTTGATTAGATGGTACTTTCACTTTATAGCAATTAATAATTTCACAAGAGAAAACTGAAAACCTATTACTATAAACATCACAGTATTACCAGGGAATATAGAAAAGTCACTAAATAAGCATCAAAAGCTGTCTACTCAAAATTAATATCTAATTTTAGCCTTCAAAATTGATGATTTGTCTCCACATCAGCCAATATAAAAAATTCAGCTCCCAACCCATCACATTTAAGACTACTAGAGGAATCCCTACAATCACAAGAACACTGTAAATTCAGAATAGAATAATAAAGCCTTTGCAGAATCATATATTATGTCTATTATGGATGAAGTTCGTGAAGCAGAATATATTGAATTTAGCACAATCTTCTATTCCCCTTTTAAAATAGTTCCCAGATCCTTGATGTTTTCTAAAATTGTAAGATATTGTAGATATATTATGCTTTAACACTTTCTTTACGTGCTTTACTAAACAATAAATAATCTACAAAAGGTGCATTTCAAATAATGAAATCTAAACAAAAGATAGCGTAAAGGATGTTTAAGTATCTAAAAAATGTCTTTTTCAGTAAATAAAAAGATATTTCTTCTGCCTTTCCTCTCTACTGTAGGATATTTTTATCTTTCCATTTAAAATTCTGAAGCCTTCCAAACTTTTGTAAACATATTGTAAAGAACGTATTCACTGAGGAAAATAAACTGTCAGATGAAATGCAGAATATAAAAGTAAATTCCCCATTAAAAGTGCCCTGTCTGACCCAGGAAGAAGTACAGAGACATCTTAAAAAGATTAAAATAGACAAATCGCCAGGACCGGATGGCATACACCTCCGTATCCTAAGAGAATTAAGTAATGTCATAGCCAGACCCTTATTTCTGATATTTAAGGACTCTATACTGACAGGGAGTGTTCCAGAGGATTGGCAAATGTGATGTCAATATTCAAAAACAGAGCCCGGGAACTATAGGCCGGTAAGTTTAACATCTGTTGTGGGTAAACTGTTTGAAGGTTTTCTAAGAGATGCTATCTTAGAGTTCCTTAATTAAAATAAGCAAATAACTCCATATCAGCATGGCTCCATATCAGCAGTTTCTATGAGGAGGTAAGTTCTAGACTGGACCACGGAGAATCAATGGATGTCGTATATCTGGACTTCTCCAAAGCATTTGATACGGTACCACATAAAAGGTTAGTATATAAAATGAGAATGTTTGGCTTGGGAAAAAATGTCTGTATGTGGGTAAGTAACTGGCTCAGTGATAGAAAACAGAGGGTGGTTATTAATGGCACATATTCAGATTGGGTCACTGTCACTAGTGGGGTACCACAGGGGTCAGTATTGGGCCCTATGCTCTTCAATATATTTATTAATGATCTTGTAGAAGGCTTGCACAGTAAAATATCAATTTTTGCAGATGACACTAAACTGTGTAAAGTAATTAACACAGAAGTGGACAGTACACTGCTATAGATGGACCTAGATAGATTGGAGGCTTGGGCAGAGAAGTGGCAGATGAGGTTTAATACTGACAAATGTAAGGTTATGCACATAGGAAGGAATAATGCAAGTCACCAGTACATACTAAACACTGGGTAGCACTGACTTGGAAAAGGACCTAGGAATTTTAGTGAACAACAAACTAAGCTGTAGAAACCAGTGTCAGACAGCTGCTGCCAAGGCCAATAAGATAATGGGTAGCATCAAAAGAGGCATTGATGCCCGAGATGAGAACAAAGTCATGCCACTCTACAAATCACTAGTCAGACCACACATGGAGTATTGTGTACAGTTCTGGGCTCCTGTGAACAAGGCAGACATAGCTGAGCTGGAGAGGGTTCAGAGTAGGGCAACTAAAGTTATAACTGTAATAGGTGGACTACAGTACCCAGAAAGATTATCAAAATTAGGGTTATTCACTTTAGAAAAAAGATGACTGAGAGGAGATCTAATAACAATGTATAAATATATCAGGGGTCAGTACAGAGATCTCTCCCATGATCTTTTTATCCCAAGGACTGTGACTATGACAAGGGGACATCCCCTGTGCCTGGAGGAAAGAAGGTTTGTCCACAAGCATAGAAGAGGATTCTTTATGGTAAGAGCAGTAAGACTATAGAACTCTCTGCCTGAGTAGGTGGTTTTGGTAAGTTCACTAAAAGTTTAAAAGGGGTCTGGATGTATTTCTGGAGGGTAATAATATTGCAGGTTATAGTTACTAGAGATGGGTTGTTGATCCAGGGAGTAATTCTGATTGCCTGATTGGGGTCGGGAAGGAATTTTTTTTCCCTAAAGCGATGAAAATTGGCTTCTACCTCACAGGGGTTTTTTGCCTTCCTCTGGATCAACTTGCAGCATAATAGGCCGAACTGGATGGACAGATGTCTTTTTTCGGCCTTATAAACTATGTTACTATGTTACTATATAGCCTAAAAGAGTTCTCCAACTCGTGTTCCAATATGACTTTCATCTGACATGTCTAGAACTATTTTCTCATTTTATCTATTTCCTCTTCATAGATTGTAAAAAGGTATGGGCAGGGCTTTTGTCTAATATTGTATAGTATATCTTGTTTCCATTTGTTCATTTGTAATTGTTATGTGTTCTTCCAAATAAAGAATTAATTCCTACATATTACTCTCTAAATATACATAATATATGCATATTATTTTAGATACATTAAGTAAATGATTACCTGAACTTGTGTGTCCCAGTCCAGAGAGTCATTAACAACAACACCAGGCAAGTCTGGCCAGACCTAATAGAAAAAAGCGTAATATATATAATCCCTGAAAATATTGTAATATAAATAGCATAAGTAATAGAACTGTTTGTAATATTGAAGTTTTGGGAGGTTTTTTTTTACAGACCATATTTATCTTTTATATTAGGCTTCTATCAAACCGGCATTTGTAGTTTCAGCAGGCTGTTCTGAAACAGTACCAGAAATCCTGCTGGCCCCATTGACTATAAAAAGGTCTGAAGAAGACTTATATAGAATAGAGGATTTTGCCCTGCCAAATCACAATATATTTGCCTAGTAGCATTTGGATCTCCACCAGGCCTCAGAGCTATGATCTGTGACTACAATTCCTACAATGCCTTGAATATATCTGAGACTGAAATTGAAGAGAGATCCATATTAAAGCATAATAAGAGCACAATTAAATATCTTATTTTTGTGCCAATTTATCAGAGGTTGATGTTACAGAATTCCTGTGTAAAGTGGTCATCTGTCTGTTTCTCCTCAAAATAATGTACTGCTCCAGTGTCCCATCCTATCCTGCTCAGCTAATTCACTAATTCACTAACTGTGTAAAGCTACTCAATCACACTTAATAGATATGAGTGAATCAATTATTAAAAATCTAAATTATTATTTTTTTTTTAATCTGATTAGTTAGAATTAGAATTTTTTAAATTTGTTTTGCTCAATTTTTCAGGAGAGAGAGATAGTGAGTGAAATACTTTTCCATGCATTCAAAGTACTTTATAAGAAATTTGCTTATATCGAACACTTACCTTTCCCCAAACTATGTCATTAGAATCTGGCCATTTGATGAACACATCATCTTGCACACCTCTGTCGAAGGCTGGATAAGGCTTGGTTTCATTTCCTGCAATGGCAGGATCCTAAATAGACAGTATTCCAAATCAGTACAATCAATGACCTATGAGTTGGTGAACTGTATGGCAATAGTAATGAAATACATTACTTTACAGACTTTAAACTTATTGATTATTTCAAAAAGCAAACATTTTTAGTGTGTTAAAATGGTGTGTTAAAATAAAGGTGTAATATGCATCCACATTAGTAACAGTGTATCATCACTTTATAAAAAAAAAAACTTTCACTCACCAAAAGTATAATAAATTTCATTCCTTCTCCTCTAATTTTGTCAACCAGATTTGGAAGTCCTTTGAAGCTTTCCCCCAGGGTAAAGTCCATCTGTCGCTCCATATAGTCAATGTCAGCATACTGCACATCCTGTAAGACCAACAATTAAATTGAACGATAAACACATTTTAAATGCATTCAATATAAAAACTATCATATCATAAAATATAATATAATATTTTTTTTTTAAGTAAAGTGAAAATAGGTTATGTAACAAGGGGATATATGCTTTCATAGTTTAATTTGCAAATTAGGATTTGGGGTTATGAAATTGGTCAAGGCTAGATTTTAATTGACATCTTATGGCCACAATTGTAAAAGTACTACTTGAAGTTTCAGATATTTATTTTGCTGAGGATACTGTATTTGAATATCATGTTGTTTTGTACCCTGAGTTGCTATTCCCACAATTATTGTCACCAAAATTGACCATATAATCATCTTTATTCTCCACTAAATTTGTCTTCCAATTTTCAATAGTTTTTACTCTAGAATACCAGCTCTATTTGTGCCCTAATGCTGTCCTGTATTTCAGAGTAATCTCTTATTATCACAAAAGTATTTATGATTTCAAACTAAAACATAGTTGAGATTGTTGTCAATTGTTCATTACATATTTTGAAATATATATTATCCTAGTTTTTTCTTATAATAGTTCTCATATCTCCATAAATGCTTGTACCAACCAACAATAGAGAAACTAATTTAACTTTCAAGTTATTTAGTCTGAATAATGAGCATTACTACAGTTTATAAGTTCAAGTATTTACAAGTCAGTAATTTAAAGTATTGATGTAAACAGTATCTACTGCTATAATTATGTCACTTACATATGGAATCTGAGCACGTTTCATACTATCATAAAGGTCAGAGATTTCTGAGTCATTTTTGTATCCATAGCGACATAACTGAAATCCAAGTGACCAGTAGGCTGGCATAACGGGGCGTCCAATGAGCTAGAAAGTGAAATAAATAAATGCATAAATACAAAAACTAAATTGCCTTAAAAGATATAATTCTGGAAATGTCAACAGATTGAATCTCACTTGCGTATATTGCTTCACAACTGTCTCTGGCTCCGGACCCAAAACTACATAAAAATCCAGAATTCCTCCTATGGTGCGGAATGTTAATGCTGGGGTCTCTTGTAAAGTCACATCTGAAAATACAATAAATAAAAATCTTAAATTTAAACTGGAGGTATTAAGAATAATATTAACAACAAAGTACACCCTGTAAACGATTATAGAAAATGTAAAACCATTTTTTTTGCTAAATATATAAATACTATATATAAATGGTAAAACATTAATATATACTATATATAAATAGTAAAACATTATTTTATTGACTTACGGTTATTTTCTGTTTGTATATTGTTTAACTCGATTTTATTTACATTTATGGGGCAGCCATTTTGCACGAGCTGCCACCCTGATCTGTTTATAGAAATTCATAGATTTGTTTCCAGCAACACAAAGACATGTAAAAACAGTAATTCTCTGACTTCTATGGGAGAGTTTTTTGTGAATGTTGTGTACCCTGTTCAGAGATAACTACTGGAAAGGGGGGGCAATGAGCTGTGACATCATCTAATGTGTTATCTGCCTCCAGCTTTATAATAGATGTGCTACCTTCTTTGAAATCCTGCCTGAGAGGATAATGAGGTCACTGCTATAGAGTGATCTGTATATGGTCATCCTATTTTAGAGGCTCAGCGGTCAAAGAAAAAAAACAAAATTATATTTAACATAAAAACAGCAGGATCTGGATAGACTGGAGGTTTGGTCAGAAAAGTGGCAGATGAGGTTTAACACTGACAAATGTAAGGTTATGCATATGGGAAGGAATAATGCAAGTCACCAGTACATACTAAATGGTAAAGCATTGGGTAACTCTGACATGGAAAAGGACCTAGGAATTTTAGTGAACAGCAAACTAAGCTGTAGAAGCCAGTGCCAGACAGCTGCTGCCAAGGCCAATAGGATAATCGGTTGCATCAAAAGGGGCATAGATGCCCGTGATGAGAACATAGTCCTGCCACTTTACAAATCACTAGTCAGACCACACATGGAGTACTGTGTACAGTTCTGGGCTCCTGTGAACAAGGCAGACATAGCAGAGCTGGAGAGGGTTCAGAGTAGGGCAACTAAAGTAATAACTGGAATGGGTGGACTACAGTACCCAGAAAGATTATCAAAATTAGGGTTATTCACTTTAGAAAAAAGACGACTGAGGGGAGATCTAATAACTATGTATAAATATATCAGGGGTCAGTACAGAGATCTCTCTCATCATTTATTTATCCCGAGGACTGTGACGAGGGGACATCCTCTGCGTCTGGAGGAAAGAAGGTTTGTACATAAACATAGAAGAGGATTCTTTATGGTAAGAGCAGTGAGACTGTGGAACTCTCTGCCTGAGGAGGTGGTGATGGTAAGTTCACTAAAAGAGTTCAAGAAGGGCCTGGATGTATTTCTGGAGGGTAATAATATTACAGGTTATAGTTACTAGAGAGTTGATCCAGGGAGTTATTCTGATTGCCTGATTGGAGTCGGGAAGGAATTTTTTCCCCTAAAGTGAGGAAAATTGGCTTCTACCTCCCAGGGGTTATTTTTGCCTTCCTCTGGATCAACTTGTAGGAAAACAGGCTGAACTGGATGGACAGATGTCTTTTTTCGGCCTTACAAACTATGTTACTATGTTACTATTCTAGCAGATGTCGTGGAATTTAGACATGGCTAGGAAAAAACACACACACATTATATATATATATATATATATATATATATATATATATATACACTGAAGGACCACGCTTCGCCCGGGTATAATTCATATATTTTACTTAATGTTTGTGTGTGTGTCGTTAAAAGATATCGAGAGTGACCTTTACAGTGCACAGCAGCTTGCCCCTTAACAGTAACATCCACAGCACCCTTCCTTTAACTATGACCTCCACAGCAGCTAGGTTGGCCACTGTCTTCACCCCAGAAAGCCGGACCTCACCAGCCATACCCCCAAATGTGAAGCCACGCCCCTGGTCCACATGAAGCCACACCCCTAAACATGAGGCCATGCCCCTTGGCTCCGTGATGACACAGAGGAGAAGCTGTCTTAGTGTGAGCTACTGAAAGTGTGGACATCCCTGCATCTGTCCAGGCACTGTGCCAGATGGAGGATAGGGAGCCAGAAAACCGGACTTTCCAGCCTAAAACAGGACGTCTGGCCACCCTAATATCAGCATGTCCCTAGGGTGGTCAGGGGTCCAGTTTTAGGCTTTCAGACCCCCTGTCCTACGTCATGGGCAGGGCCTGGATGGACACAGGGATGTCCTTTTGAACAGCTCACTCTCAGACAACAGCACTGTGCAGCCTGAGCATGAGCTGCAGGGAGAAAGTTACCCTCCCTCCCACCCCTGCAGCTGACAGAAGTTGATTTTTAACTTCATTTTTTCAATCCCCATCAGCTGCAGAGTGGAAGGGGGCCGAGGGTGTGGCTTCTTTTGAGGGTGGCCTGAATTAAAGGTCGATGCTATGGTAATTTATGAGGAAACAGTGGATAGCAGTGGAAGAAAACATCTTTTATTACCACTGAACAGTAAATATGTGACATTTACATTATATTAGGTAATGATTGATAATGAGTTAGTCTAAAACATAAGTTATAGTTATGGTAACTGGAATACCCCTTTAACAGTGTCATCCACAGTGCTCTGTCCCTTTAAAGCAGACCTATAGCAGTGAAGGAAAATGGATGGGTTGTTATGGAAACCCGGTGTGAAACTCTGTGTGTGGAGACTAACCGCCTGCAAGCTTCTATTGGCTGATCAGGGTCATGTGACCAGGCTTTTATTGGCTAATGCATTTTTTGGGGATATCTCAGGAATGGCACATCCTGGAGAGCTGAGCCCATTCTAAAACCTTCCCGGACAACTGATGTACCTGTGTGTCAAATTTCATGATTGTAGCTGCGACGGTGCAGACATACATACATACACTCAGCTTTATATATTAGATATATATTAATTTAAAGGTACAAATAATAAAATGGCAGACTATATGAAACATGTGGCCTTTTCTACTTTCAACTACATTGTTATTTCCTGACTATAGTGTACCATCCATGACATATTGTCATAGTGTACCGTGTTTGTTGAAATATGTCAGGCACAGAATATGCTTTTATCAACTTTATAGGTCTAATTTATTTCTTTATTTATTGATAATTTTTTGTGTATTTTTACCCCATAAATTACTAATTTCTAATAAACAGCCTAGGGCCCTTTAATTGACCCTAAATTGTCTGCCCATGCAAGATGTGATTATGTCACATGAATTTATCATTGCTATTATTTATTATTCTTGCGTAAGGACATACACCCCAATTATAAATATAAAACTATAAGTCGTCCTCAAAATTTGGGAAAATAAGATATATAAACTTATACCATGTCTGTGACTTCAGATACTATGCTTTTTTTCCTTAGACTTTGACATTACTTTGATGAGAAAGAGAGGAAAACATGAGGAGACTTGATGTCTTACATAGGGATGGGTTTGGGTCTGGCTACCCGAACTCGCAAAGTTTGGTACAAACCCAAACTTTGCATTTTGAGTTTTCTCATACCTAGTCTTAGATACTACTAATTCTAAAGCTACAAAAATGTCGATATACTGATTTTTACATTATGCATAAAAAACTGTTTAAAGAAGTTTACCCATAGCATTGCTGTTGAGCAAAAGGACTCCGTGAGCATTTCCATCATTATCTAATCCCATATAAAATGGATGAACTCCATATGAGTTGATATGGTACTGAAATAAAAAAGACACATTATGTGATATAAAACTGTTATTACAAATAAAGCTTTAATAGCTTTTTTTAGACAAACAAAACCTTGCATTGTTAGCCTAAGTGAACTACTTTGGTTCGCAAAGTACCACTGAACCACTTTATTTCAAACTTGAAGTCATGTGAATTAACCCTTTCCCGACATATGCTTTCAACTCCCAAAGTACGTGCTTCTGAGTGTGTTCCGTTTTCCCTTGACAAGGATAGGGGGAGCTAGATGTAGTGTGTGGTAGCTTCTGTCCTCCTGAATGACAAGGGCCTGTCGCACATTAGTTCCTAGAGAGCCCTTGCCTGTGGCTATGGAAATTGAATATGGAAATGTCCAAAGTATCTGTGGGTGGTTTAACACCCTACAGTTTTAAATGTGTTAAAAAACTCAAAAGCACATCATGAAAAAATATGCATTTTTTGTAGTTCACCTATCAATTACCATATCTCAAAATAACCATCTATTGTGTATGGGTGTATCCCGACTGTACCCCAATGGCAAAGTTGAATTTTAATATCTCTGTTCCATTTGTTCTCAAAAGGAGAAAAAAACATGATGAGAGGTGTCTGACAACACCTTATTTCCATCTGCAAACAACCCTAGGGTGTGCTGATCATGTGTGAGTTTTGGGGGCTTGGGAGGAATAACTGTCAGATGAACTAACATTTAAAAGAGTGTGTATGGACCGCCTGAGAGTTCATAAAACACACAATTACAAGATTGCCCCACCATAAGACCTTATCCTCTATCCTGTGAATAAGTATATGATCTGTGGGGGTCTGACCACTGGGAACACTACCAACCACAAGACTGAAGTACCAGAGTCCTTAGTAAATGGATTGGTGTTAATGTATGAGCACTCCCACTCCATTCAGCTTTGCTAAAGAGCCAGGGACTGCCTGTGACAGTGCTATTGAGTTGAATTGAGTGGAGCAGTAACATGCTTGTTTGACTGCTGATCTATTCCCTCCAGGGACTCCAGTATCTCATTCTTATGATTGGTGAGAGTCCCATTGGTCAGATTGCCACAATCAGATACATATCCTCTTGTGAATAGAGAATACGTTAAGGTGAGATAGCCACTTTGAGAACTTAATAAAAATCATTTATACAGTACAATATTGCTCAATGTATGAATTATCTTAAAAACAGCTTCTTACTCCAGGAGGCTGATCTTTAGCAAATAGACCTATAGTTTTTCTATCCATTTCATGACGGTATGTTGGATGTTCAGTTTCTCCTAGTCCAAATACATAATTTGATGGAAGCCTGGTGGAAATCTGAAGAAAGATATCTTCAAACGTCATTCCTGGCAACTTGGAATCCCAACTGGAAATGCAAACATAGTCAAAATTCTATATGTAAGTTTAAAACACTAGTCAACAAATGTAAACTGATATAGTGGAATGAAAGTGACAGCAAAAAACTGTACTATACATGGAATAAAAATACACTTTAAAAATTATTGAAAAGTTGGCAATTTTAACATTTTCAGAACAATAAGTGAACGTTTCCTCATTGCCATTATTTGAAGCAACAGGAATTGTAATTTTTGTTCATAATATATGTATAATCTCTTAAAGTACATCAGCTGTACACATTTCCATCAGCATCTCTAATCCGAGCGTCTCAAACATTTGAAACTCAAAGGACAGATGATACAAGCAATAATCCCCCTGGATGGAAGTCTAATTTCTTTTTGTTCTGAATTTGATTATAAGAGAGAGCCTGACATTTTACAGAGGAATCAATTGCTTTCAAAGCACAAATGAGTTTCTGAGGAAGTGCTTGAAGATATTCCCTCTGGCCCACTAATGGTCCCCTAAAATAACAAACCTCTCCAAAAAGTAGTAGCTTAATTAATTTACCTAACAAAACACTTTTATCGCGAGAGGACTGTATGCATTTTGACTTATAACTTCTAAAACATATAACATTTAAAAAAAAAAACTAAGTATATCATCCATATGGACTTTGCCTTTAGTAACCGTGACATTTTTTCATTGAACAGAAAATGTCTGTTGGTAACAGGCTAACAGTTTACAGGGGTTCTGTATGTATGCATGTTTGTACAGTAGGTACAGTAAATAGCTACTTTAGCTTTCCAGTATACTCTGATAGTATTCTATACCCAAGTGCTAATATTAATTAATGTGAAATTGTACCTTTTCATATATAACCCACTTCTGCTTTTATATAAACCCCAATTATACATTCAACTCTTTGTACAGATCTGTCGCCCCTTAGCTTGATTTTTGTTAATGACTACAATTCAACACAATATCACCATATGCTAAGAAATGCTTATCTGGCATATGCAAAGTTATTAAAAATGGTAGGGATATCATCTCTGAGACACTGGGTATTCTGAGAACAAAGGGACATAAGCTGGTACTTGTCTCTTACATAGCACCTGGGGCTGTACTGCAGTTTCTCATATAAGTGGTAGATACCGGTGCCCCTGTGCTAAAAAAAAAAAAACTTTAAAGGAATCCTAGTTCTCCGGGACTGATTTAAATAACTGCAAGTAACCTATCCTAGAATGTGAGAAGGACTAGTTGTTTCCACTTGCAGAATTGCCTAGGGGAGTGAGTGGGTAAGGCCTCACTACACACTACAACACTACACTGCTCTACAATAGATGGTAATGATGTGATTCTGCTCATGATATGCCATCATGGCTGAGCAGCCTGATGCACCAATATATAGTATATGCAAGTGCCAGTGCCTAGTGAATGGTGAGGCTTTACTCACCTCCTCACTCACCTAGGCAGCTCTGCAAAAGGGGCAACCTGTTGTGCTCTAATTCTACGACGGCTTGTTTGCAGACATTTTAAATCGTTCCAGGAGAACCTCTTTAACTAGTTCTGAAGCATCGTCATTGTGAGAATCTTGAAATCCACACCATTGATTTAGTGCCATATCTACTCACTTGTTAGTTGCAACAGTGGGGAAAACCCCTTTAACAATTTCTAATTCAGATCCACCAAAAAGAAAGACTTTTTATGACATATTTGACATTTTCTGTTTGTAAAATAGCTTATGGTTACGGATATCTTTTGGCTATCTTTAATATACATAAATGAAGCTGAAATCCACAATTCTGGAGCAAAAAAGTGGTTTGGTGGACATATTTTTGGCATTTGTTGACAGAATTTTAGTGCATGTGGATAAACTTCAGGGGCATGTGCACAGTTTTTCAGAGCATGTGCACATATTTTCTCTAGCATCTCAATACAATTTTTATGCATATAGATATTTTGGGGGATCTGGGGCATATGGACATTTCTAGCACATGATACACAGATACGGTATTTGGAATAAGCTAAGCCAACAAACAGGCGGTATGAACTAAACTAGACAGTTATGCCAGATTTTTCATCAGGCATCAACCACTATGAAAATTTGGCGTAAGTTTATTAGGATTGGTAAATTTGGATCCAAGTGTCCTTCTAGTTATATAAAGACATTCTTTTTGGCAATAATTTAGTCCTGTTTTGGAGCCACATATTTTGGGAGGTCATATCCATTTGTCCTGCAACTGCCCCTTTGTTAGTGGGACAAAAAAGCAGATAATGTCACATATGTCCCTTTCTGTCTTGTTCTATATTATGGCTATTTGGAGTTTGTGATAGAGTCGTGAAAAATTATTGAGTGTGTGTCCTGGGTTAGCAACCTCCGGTACTCCAGTTGTTGTGAAACTGCAACTCACAGCGTTCTCCATTTACTACTATGGGTAATTCAGAGAACAACTCAGCAAGTGTACATGTTGGCAATTGTAGTTTACAACAACTGGAGTGCCAGAGGTTGCTGACGACCCCTGGTATATTGTTTGATCCCATAAATGGCCTGTGTAAATGGAGAGATGTCCTTCAAAAAAGGCAGAAAATGATTTGTAAAAGCAAGGGAGATTGTTCACAAGAACAGCGAAAATTGTATAATTGAACATGTTGTATTAAAAATGTGAAACATGTGGAATATGTATTATATGTCTTAGTATATATTACTAAGGGTAAGGTAGAGGTGGAGTGCTGTACTAGACTGGAACCTATGGCAGTTGCTAAAAATCTTATCCCTTCTCATATATTATTGATATAGAAAAATGTCTAAATGTATACAAATCTGAGCTAACAAACAGAAACTAATGTTAAATAGCTGACTTTTTGAGTAAAAAATATATTGCAAAGTGTGTGCTTTAAAAGGTTAGTAATTAGCAGTTTCTGATACAAATGCTATTGCGGTTTTGAATTTAGTATTTTTTAGGCAAAACCTGGACACTAAAGAAAGGATATAAGAACATATAAGTACTACTTCTATATTTTCCTACTTTTTGCATTTGTTCTTGTGTTTGACTCCAAAAACTACATGAAAACCTTTGTACAGTATCTGAGACCAGCTGTTTTATTATGTTGCCTTCTGCTGCTTGTGAAGGTGTGTTATAAAGACATAGCGGAGCAAGATCTCCTTTTCTTTATGTGCTGTATATTTGGAGACATCATAGTAGCTACTCTCTGCCCCTCCTGGAGCTAAGCTCAGGGTTAAATTGAGAATTAGCGATAAAGCCTATAGAGGGGAAGCTGGTGATAAATGCAGAATACAAGTCATATAATAGGCAAATATAGTGTTTTTATTTATTTACAGATATGGCAGCTTATTCTGAATTCACCTAAAATGACTTTTAAGACTATTAATAACAATTCATTTATTCATTTCAATAAGTAGTAATTAGAAATATTTAATTCTTTGTATAATGGTTTACAATCTTTTAAAGCTTTAAAAAGGAATTTAAATAAAGACTTGATTCTATTCTTATGCATTTATTTTTCTATTAGTTTTTCATTTTAGTCACTTCAACCTTTGGAGACCCTGTCAGTTTTGATTAAAGTAGTGACAGGGAACAGGGATCATATTGACATCTCCATTCTCTTCTTAGCTGAATATGAATATATAGTAAAGTAGTAATACGGAATGTGTGAAGTGCTTCTCTCTTCAATCTCAAACATGCCATAGACCATAAAAATAATTTGGGGGAGAAACAGGAGCAGTTTGTAGCTATTCATGGTGGAGCTAATGTTTAAAGGGGTATTCCCATCTCACAAATGTAGTTTGTACAGTTAGATATAGCCATACCAATATTATTACTAATAGACTGTATTTATATAAAATGTACCGTTTAGAAGATTTTCCTATTTGTATTTCCATTGTCCCACACACATCAGTCAGGTCGTTGCCCCTAGTTACGGCCACCTCGGCCATGTAGTAGTGGTGGCCGGTTTATTCTTGTTCAAACCCGCTCTGAGGAAACTGCTGTATTGTGAACGCACATTACATGAGCATGCGGAGACACATCTTAGGGTACTTTCACATCTGCATTATGGACGCTACCAGTCCAAAACACAGTGGTCAAAAACGCAGACTTTATAAACAGATCCTGCTCCATAGAGATGAATTGATCTTGGAACAGGATCCGTTTCTCTGCGTTTTGGAAGCGCAGACAAAAATGCTACAACCCTAAGATGTGTTTCCGCATGCTCATACAATGTGCGTTCACAATACAGCAGTTACCTCAGAGCGGGTTTGAACAACAGCAAGCTGACCACCACTACTACATGGCTGCGGTGGTCGTAACCAGGGGCAACGGCCTGACTGATGTGTGTAGGACAATGGATATACAAATAGGAAAATCTTCTAAACGGTACATTTTATATAAATACATTCTATTAGTAATAATACTGGTATGGATATATCTAACTATACAAACTACATTTGTGAGATGGGAATACCCCTTTAAGCAATTATGCAGTTTTAGGCTATTTTTTTTCTTTAAGACAAGACAAGCTTTTATTCTTTGGAGAACATATGTATAATCATATTGGACAGATTCCCTATGTCATAGAAAAATGTCATACAGTAGATATACGTACATGATCTAGTAACATATGGCACATATAGTAGATGGCAAATATGCAGCTATTGTACAAGATCATGTATAAGTATGTTTAGATATGCCAATAGTGTAATGAAATAGGATCAGTACCTCTCCAGTTGTTTGGTTACATTTTGACCAAACAGGAGATTATTTTTTATTTTTAGTACCCTTACTAAATGGAACAACATAAACTATCCTACAATCTTGCCAATTAACCCTTTAGTGAACACCAATACGCCTTTTTACGGCGGTCACTAAGAGGCCTTAGGCTGGGCCGCCGCTTTTTTATGACAGCCCAGTCTAAGCGCTGCAGGGGTCTTCCGTGCAATGGGGAGCACGGGCCCGGCTCTAACATGAGAGCTGCGGCCCTGCTCTAACTGCCCGGACCAGCAGAAGTGCTGATCTGGGCTGTTTAACACTTCACATGCCGCGGGCAATGGCGTCCGCCGCATATAAAGTGCTGATAGAGTGAGCGGTCTCCGTCTGTCTCCCATCGGCACCCCACAAATGCGATCATGTGCCGATGTGTGGTAAGGCTGGCTGGGGCCTGTGAAGGCACCAGACCAGCCTTGAGTAATTTCCAGCAGGCTGCACCTCTCTGGCGCAGCCTGCTGGTGAATGTGAAAATAGCATTGCTATTAAAATGCAATGCACTATAGCAGTGGTGGCGAACCTATGGCACGGGTGCCAGAGGCGGCACTCAGAGCCCTCTCTGTGGGCACCTGCACCCAGGATAAAGTCTAAGGTGTACTAATATGTCTTAGACTTTTCCTGCCATTCATCAGCACAGGGCACACTATGAACAGCACAGGCAACACATTGAATGTAGGCAGGCTATTATAGCTACATTTTAAAATACATAGAAGATATACTGTATCGGACTGTAGCATTCAAGTTAACTTGCAGTGTTGGCACTTGGCGATTAAATAAGTGGGTTTTGGGTTGCAGTTTGGGCACTCAGTCTCCTAAAGGTTCACCATCACTGCACTATAGGGATAATTCATTGCATTCTAAAAGCAATCAAAATACTGATTGTTATAATCCCTTTGTGGGACTATTAAGTGGTAAAAAAACCCCCACATTTTTTCAATAAAAAAACCCATTAAAAATTACGCTTTTTTCCCCATTGAAAATACGATTTTCAATGAAAAAAAATCTTTCCCATATGTATGGTATTGCCACGTCCTTAACGACCAGGACTATGGTAATATCACAAAAATTATCCCACACGGTGAAAGCCATTAAAAAATAAATAAATAAAAAAGACAGAATTGCTAATTAACTATTCTTAGTTGCCACCGAAAAAACGTAGTAACAAGCGATCAAAAAGCGGCATTTACTAAAAAATGATACCAATTAAAAATGCAAGTCGTCCTACAAAAATTAAGCCCTCATACAACCCCATAGAAAGATAAATAAAAAAGTTATGGGTCTTGGGAAGCGGCAATACAAAAACATTTTTTCTTTTTAAAAAAGGGTTTTATTGCAAAAACAGTAAAACGCTAAAGAAAACTATATGTATTTGGTATCACTCTAATCGTATTGACCCAGAGAATAAATATATGATGTAATTTATACTGAACAATGAACAACGTAAAATTTATAATGTAAAAGCAGGCTGGTCACTAAGGGGTTAATTATTTGCTCACATGGCAATATATAAAATCTGTATGTGAGTAAGTCTAAGTAGAATATACAGTGTAAGTGTCTTCCAAATCGCTGTACAATTTAATAGATAGTGTAGTAGTCTCAACTTACATAACAGCACGATTGCTTTTTCGAATGATACGAAGTCCAAATGGCCTGCCCTTAACAACTTCAACTTCATAAAGACGCCCATTGCTTGTGCTGCTTGGCTGGCTCGGCTTGTTTAGCGGTATTGGTACTTCATATCTTTTTTGATTGGGATCAAAGATCTGTGAAGAAGAAACAAAAAAAATGTTAACAAGCATGGGCTATTCAACTCAAATGTTTTGGTGGCAGCAGAGAAATACTTGAATATCATTATAGTTCAAATAAGATATTGCTACCATATCAAACCAATCTAAATATTAGATAGTTATACCCAGATAAGTATTTATTCCATTATGGGCAAGATTACTTGATTCACTTCATGTACAACATTTAACTACTCCCTATGAAACGGTTTGCCCCCTCAAACCTACTTTCAGTAAAACCATACTAAGATATTCTAGATATGTGATATAAACCTCTTAAGCGCTCAACCGGTTCAAACAAAGTGAACTCTAAACGTAATGCATAGTAAATCTGGTTCCAACGTATCCTGAGTACACTATATACTGAATACATAAGCCCATGTTTGTACATTTATCAACCCTTAACTCCAGAATTCTGGCTTCAAAAAATTGCAAAATATGGAATTTGAGACTTTTTGCACTTGCAAAAAATTTTTGTGACTTTTAGCTCTTTTACACCACTTACTCAAGTTTTGTAATGTGGGAGGAAAAGTGAGCATGGCTAATTGTGCTAATAAGTTTAACTCCAGAATTATTATTGACATTTTTTACAAAATCACAATCTCACTCCAGGAGGAGGGTAGAGTAGGAAAACTAGAAACATTTTCCTAATAACAGTGTTAGGTTTAAGGACTAGACAAGTTTATGAAACAGCATGCAACATTTGATAAATGTGGCACAAAGTACCCCAACACAGATTCAAGCAAAATGGACTTCAAATATTCCCCTCATGATAAATCCCACCCTCCCATTGTATTTACTCCCCAGTGCATTTTATATATTTTCTTGTGAGATGTTATTTTTGTTCATCTTTCAGATGTCATATTAACATCAACTATATTTTATCACTCATGGTGAAAAAGCAAAATGGGAGATTTATCTTGCAGTTTGCACTAGAAAAGTGTGTAAAAAAGTCACATACTGTGTCTTTTTGACTTCTTAAATGTGACTGTTTAAAAAATAGTCTCTAGTGGTGGCTTCTAAACATGCTTGCAGAGATCAGAGTTTTAAGGTACCCACAAAGAGGGCAGGGGCAGTTTCACAGTTCCTGCCTTCCCCATAGCTTCCTGCTCCAGTCTTAGTGATTATGTGATTGCACATTTCTGCAGACCTAGATTAGCTCTGCTGTGAGGTACAGCCCTGCACAGCCACTATGGGAGCTGTATTCCCCTTGTAGCTGAGACTAATATCTCAATTTGAGTTAAAGGAGAAATCAGCAATTAAAAAAATGTAATGTTAAATGTCCTCCAAATGTCTTGTATGACTTTATGGGGACACAAAGTGCAAAATATAAAAATAAAAAAGCAAAATAATAAAAAAAATTATTAAAAATTTACCACATACCCTAGCTTATAGCTGTGCCCTCTGTAACCATAGCCCATGCATCCAATATATTACATTTTATCCACTGAGAAATATTGACAATTTGAAAATGTAAAAATATGGAATTAAAGCATTGAGAATATTAAAGATTTACATAGCTTGTCATTAGCTAAGCAAAGCTATTGACCAGGATCTTGGTTTGTGTATACTAAGGATAGACCATGAATATCAGAACAGCTGGGTTCCTACACCCTGCAACTCTGCTGATCACTTAATTCATTGTGGTGCCTAAAGTTGGCACTAGAACTAGAAAGGTCTATCCAATATATTGTGGACAGAGCTGGTAACTGTTGTGCTGCTATCATTGAATTGAATGGAATCAACACTAGTGTTACCAGCCCTGTCCACAATATATTGGATGGACCTTTGTAGTTCTGAGACTGGCGATAACAGCTGATCAGAGTGGATATAGAGTGTCAGATCAGGAGAATAAGTCATGAATATCAAAATCCTGAAAAAACACTTTAATAGTAATAATAGATAATAGCAATTCCAGAGTAGAACTTGAATCGGTCTCCCAACAATATAATTATCATTTATCAGAGGTTTGTGGTGGCTAAGATTTGTAGATATGATACTAAGCCCACTAACTAAAAATGTATTCCATATGTAATTATGGTTGTTTCTTGTTTTACAAACTTCAGCCAACTCTGAGAGAATACTCTAAATGAAGCAATGTTGACAGCAGTTACCTGATACCCATCACTGCCTCTTAATACAAACTACAATATCTGTCCGAACAGAAAAGCAATAAACACATTTAGATAAAAGTAGTAGGTCTGCTCACCCTTCCCCTATTATAGGTGGTGCTCTATTAAATATGACAGGCTCACTCTGTCAGAAATACAAGTCTATGTTTAAGTAGGGATTATAATAGGCACTCGTATCTGGAGCAATGTAGATTATAAAATGGAATTTAATACATATTTAATATAAACTCATAATATACAAGATAAAATCAAAATAAAAATACATTTATTTTATTTTATCTTGTATATTATGAGTTTTTATTCAATATGTATTACATTCAGTTTTATAATCTACATTGCTCCAGATATGAGTGCCTATTATAATCCCTACTTAAACAATAAACTAATTTGGCATTTCGCATATGTTGGCCTAATTTAACAGATTGAATTACCTTAAACTGTAGCATGTGATTTTCATGAAATGTAGCTAAAAGAGAAAGTTTTGTGATTGCTTTGGATTGTGTGTATCGTTGTCGTATTCCAGCAGGCAGGGAGATATTTAGAATGATGCCGGTATCCGTGATCTGTTCATTATCAACAACATAGCCATAATTATCTGGATAATAACAATATGGAATGCCAGGGACAACTGATGGCTGAAATGGAAAGAGAAAACATTAAAGATAAGCTTCCTAAAAAAAGATGTTTTGCCCTTTTGGGAAATATGGAAAACATTTCTTGTGACAGTAAAGCTTTTTGGAAGTAGATCTATCTGGAAAAATCTTTTCACAATGCAACAAAACAAGAACACCAAACATCTAAAGCTATCGACTTTTTTTCATTGTTTTCTATGTGTATGTCAGTATAGATACATCTGCCTATATAAATTTTAGTTTTTCCTCCATGCATTTCAGGACCCAGAACTTTTTTACTTTTCCATTCACACTGCCTTATTTTTTGTAGGACAGGTTGTATTTTTTAATTCACTATATCTTGCATTTAAAAATTGTGTTAAATAGTCTTTCAGGTTTCGCTTTTATGATGTCCATTACACATTAAAAATAACATGACAAACTTATTCTGTGGGTCAGTATGATTATGGAGATACCAAATATTTTATTTAGTTTTACTACTTTCAAAAAACTAAAATATTTGTTTATACAATCATATTCAGACTGTCCATAACTTGTTTATGTTTTTGTCTACTAAGCAAGGGTGAGGGCTAGAGATGAGCAAATCTATTCACCGCTTCGTAGATTCGTATCGAATCTTGGGATTTTTCAGCTGCAAAGCGAATCCGAATATTAGGTGATTCGCTTCGCTTTTGTGCGCATTTGCTATGTAGTGTGTCCTATAAATTATACGCTATTCTACGTATAATTTAGTTACTCTATACGCTGTTGCGTACGAATTCAATTCAGCAATGCAGACTCCTCCCTGGTAGTCCCGCCCCTTTCTCCAGCGCGGGAGGATGACGAGGCAACTCAGGAAATTAAGTTGCGCATTTGTGCGTCTCATCCCTTTTTCCCCCTTTTCAGGTTATTTGGGGAGCCCCTTGAAAGAGGGTTTTTTAAGGAACCTTTGCTGCTTTTTTTTCACCCATTTGGATTACAATTTTACCTATGTGGATTACAAATTGCGACTGAGTTTGGGACTCTGCTCCAGTTCTATGACAAGCATCAGAAGAAAAGAGACTTAAACGTGTCCGTGAGCATACTAGGTAGGTGATATTTAAAATTTTTATATTATACCTATAATAATGTATTTGCACTTTACCATATATATGTCTCGAATATTCGCTCTGCCTCTGAGGAGTGCACGCCGCGGCCTCTCCTCGCACGTGCCTGCGTATTACGTAATCGCTTAGACAATAGTACGCTGAGATTCGTAAGCTATTTGTACGTATTTCTAAGAAGTTGCGTACATTTTATAAATGAACGTTCGTTATTAGTGTGCGAATGTTCGCTAATAGCATATAATAACATATTTTGTACGCAAATACAACTAATCTATTCGTCGAATATACAAATTTTAGGAAAAGTCCAGCGAATGTTCGGCGAATAATTTTTTGAATGATTCGCTCATCTCTAGTGAGGGCTTGTTTTTTGCAGGATGTGCTCTAGTTTTCTTATTAGTACCATTTTCGGATTTGCACTGCCTTTTAATTACTTTTTATTCTTTTTTTTTTTTTGGAGGAGCAAGGTAATCACCAAATGGGAAATATCTTTTTTTTCTTTAGGGGCATTCACTTCATTACACAGGAAAAATGTATTTTATATTTTAATTGTCCTGACATTTTTGGACATAATACCTATTATGTATTGGTTATTATTGTTTAATTATGCATATTTATATGTAAAACTGGGAGGGAGGGATTTTAATTTTTAGTATTTTTTTCATTTAATTAAAAAGAGGCTGTTATATTAGGCACTGTGATAAGTCACATTGATATACATAGCATTGCTAACGTTTATCAATTTTGGCGCAATGTGCATCATAACTAACTTTAAGAGCTAGAGATGAAAGTTGTAAAGTTGAGAACAAATTTAGCAGATGTCATACAATGCATGATAAATGAGTGCAGATTTTCAACATTCTGAAGGCGATTGCAACATTTTTCATCAATTGTAACATTTTTATGCCAGTTTGTGGGAGAAGGTAAGGAAGTACAAAATATCTCCAGATCTGCAGGAAACTGACTTTTTTAACAAAAAAAAAAACATCACAATTTTGCTTATGGCATGTGATTTTTCATGAGTTTACACTAGTCTGGAGTTTGCGTATAACATTAAGCCCCTGATAACACCCAGTTTTCATAACAGATTTCTGCTTTGGCATAAATGTGATAATTTTGGAAATATTAATTTACATAAAAATTTGGCATATTTTGTGTTACTTTTTTGGTGCAGATTGATATGTAAATACCTTTGTGCAAAAAACTGCAAATTTCAAGAAGGTAGATTTTTTGGCATTATGTTGCTTGTGTATGCCTGATAACTTGCTCTGTGTATGCTTGATCACCCCCCCCAAAAAAAATATATAAATATATATATATATATATATATATATATATATATATATATATATATATATAATTTATATATGTTCCTGGTTGTTCCCCATTATTTTGGCCCAATGTAAGCAGATTTTCCCTGATATTTAACTCATAAATACAACAACACTTTACACATTTGAATTATGTCAAGCAAGTGAGTGTTTAAATATGAATATAAAATATAGCAATAGCTTTTAAAAAATGTGTGGAAAAACTAAATGATCGTTTGTGCAATTCTCTGGGCTTCACGCCTCAAGCATAAACAGTTCAGGCATCAATGGACATGCTGAAAATTTTCCCCAGTGTGATTTTTCTTGCACAACTGTTTATGCAACAGTACTTGTAGTTATGTGTTTATTTATAGTATGCAATGTGTTGATTCTAATGTGTCATCATGCAGTAGAATATGAACAGAAGTGACAATGTTTCCAGGGTGTAAAATGCACTGTAAATACAATTAGGGGTGACATGTTTCCCCTGGAGCTTCCTCTGCACAGAACACAAATTCATATTTTAAATCAGCATTTTAAGTGCTGTACGCTGTAAATACTATTCTATGTAATGGTTATTATTAACGTTTAGTTGACTGTCACCTCAAAGAACATGTGTGAAAAATTTAATCAATTTTATGCTTCTGATTGTAAATATTGTATTCTTTTTTTAATGCAAGATTATGGGAGTGGCCTTTTTGTCTGATCTGTTAGCAAGTAGAGACAAGCTTACAACAGTCGATTGGACCACAGATACAATAGACTGGATGCAACTTTATGGGAGATATTCATTATGCTCACAATTCTGTTTTCAAAAAGGTCACAAAATGAGGATGTAAGGCTTTTTGGGCTTATCTGCATTTCTACAACAGTTATCCAGTTTAGAAAATTGGGTAGGAAAAATTGGAATGGTTAGGCTGTAGAGCTGTCATCATATTTTCTCTTATGATGATAATAAGATGACTGCTGAAAAGTGATCTGTGCAGACAGTGTCAGACCGGGATGCCTAGGGCCCTCCAGTAAAGTTCATTCTGGGGGCCTACTATAAAGCAACAAGCAAATACTACCGGTAACACAGTGGCAGCAGCAAGACCCTCAAAATAATTATAGGGCACCCTGCATTGACTTCAAAAGGGTGGGTCTCTGAGGAAAGATGGTGCTGGCAGGCCTGCACTATACCTAAAAGTCATCTCAGCCACCTGATGTATCTATATAGGCTTGAGAAAATCGAGCTTTGGATAATAGACCCAAAGTCAATTCATTCAAAAACCTGGTGTTAATGCTATTTCCATAAAGCATAAAAATATATTGGCTCCATGGAACCAAACTTCGCATGGCCTGAAGTCACTCGAGACTTCAGTGAATTGCTACCATAATCTTATCTGCGTATTTAAAAACATTTTAAAATAAGAATCCGAAGTATGCTTTTGTACTGGCTAGTACCTCAGTACCAAAGCCCACTTCAGATTCCTATTTTACGTTTTATATTTTTATTTAGTAATTCACCAAAGTCTTGCGCATCTTGATATGAAGATTGGCTTCACGGAGCCAATAAATTCTAATGCGGTATGGAAACAGCATTGACGACAATGTTTTTGAACAAATCGACTTCGGTTCCATCATCCGAAGCTTGATTTGCTCAAGCCTATATCTACGTATAGTAATAAAATGGTAGTTTGCTAAATGATCTATTCAGTTTTTATACCATCATAGGTTGATTGAGATGCTGTGTGCTGCTTATCTATATGTGGTGCACTCAATATACTGTGCCATGTGATACATATGCAGAGAGTGGGGGATTAGGTGCCCACCTAGCGCAGGTGCCCACTTTGGGATTTACCTGTGGGCCAGTCCGAGCCTGTGTACAGAACACATGTACATTGTACTATTGGTCCTAGTGACCACTGCAGAAGCAGCAGGATTTTAGGATTTCATTAAAAATATTAGAGGCTTAGAATTTGTCTTTTTTTTAAATCTCTAAAAATTCTAAAACAATTGTTCAACCAAAAACTTGATTTTAACAATAAGTCATTTTCTGATTTCACATTCCCTTTTTAAGCTATTAAGCCATGATTAATTGTATCTATTGAGCAAGCGTTGCCGTTGAAAGGATTATATGTGATTGGATGGAATCTTGCTTTTTTTCTTCCTTGTAATATATCAAATAGTTTTATTTCATTTTATTATTTTACAAACCTGCCAGATGCAGCCAAGGCTGACACAACTGTTTTCATTGGCATTAGGTGCAGGGTGGCAATCAAACTTTTCACTGTCTGGAGTCACATCAAGACCCAGTTGATCCCATTCCACAGTGAAAGACTGTCCAAGTGTCAGCTGTAGACCTGTTATATGTAGCACCTAATATAAGCACAAAATTAAAATGAAACAGATACTTCAGTAAAAAGAAAAAAACATTTTGAATCATAAGAAAACTGTATTATATTGATTTAAGCAATTTGTATTGCATGGATTAAAAATCGGTGTGGCTTCCAGTATGTTCCAGACATCTGTCAATGGTTGTGGTAGATTATAGCCATCTAATGGCAGTCTAACTAAAGGTTTCCATAAAATCAGCAGCCTACATAGACAGATTTTATTTACTGTATTATTTCCTCACTATGAACACATAGAAGGCCTATAAAGATTTCCATATTACGGGTTATCTTAACCACTGGGATTTCCAGCCACAAAGCTATGCTATAAGCAGCTTAGAGTGTTATAAAATAGCAATTAAGAAGGAGAAGGAAGTATAAACTGTCAAGGGTCCTGACAAGACCTGTATGGTAAGTATTATTCTTTTATTAAGATTTTTTTTATTTTATTTCAAGCCCTTATTAAAATTATTTATCAAGACTGGACAACTCTTTAAGGAATTTGACACTGATCAACAATATTAGTTCAATGTACTTGCTAAGAATCATTTATGTAATTGGATGTTATTAAAAAGTTTTAAAAAATTGTCTTCTGTAGCTTGTATGTATTCTCATACATGGCAGGCTGCTCACTTCTTTTCAGAGTGAAATCTGTCAGCTGACATTTTTACAGCCAAATTAAATTAAAAGGGGAAAAACTCAAATTAGAAGGAATGTCAACTCTATGAACTTTCTGGAGAGCAGAGATGGGGTCTACAGACTGAGCCATCAGATAGCTTGTCTTACTAATTTCATATCAAATAGGACTAATCAGCCTAAATATGTGAGAATGCATGCAAAAGACAAACAGTTGAATATTAAAACCCTAATACAAAAATATTTTTAGAAAAAAAATACTGTATATGCATTTCAGTTAAAAAAAAAAACCCCTTGGGAGCCATACAGCTTCCATGCGCTAATACATATGACTAATTGCAATAACACTTAAAGGGGTATTCTAGTTTCACGCAATTGATGACCTATCCTGAGGTTCAGGGTCATCAATATTAGGTAAAGAGGAGTTTGATTCTCAGCACCGCCGCTGCTGTTTGAAGGAGCTTCAAAAGCCACCTTCTCCTCAATGTTTACCTGCACACCCTCTACAATTTAGCAGTGGTAGAGGGTATTTACAGCTTCCTCAACCATTCACTTGAATGGGATGAACAGTTGTAATTACACTGCATCACCGCTACAATAAAGACGGTGTTCAGGTAAACATTTAAGGCTACTTTCACACTTGCGTTTGCAGGATCTGTTTGTGAGATCCGCCCAGGCTCTCACAAATGGATCCGTCATGATAATAAAATCGCCTGCATCCGTTCTGAACGGATCCGTTTGTATTATCTTTTACATAGCAAAGACAGATCCGTCTTAAACTCCATTGAAAGTCAATGGAGGACGGATCCGTTTTCTATTGTGTCAGACAAAACAAATCCGTCCCCATTGACCTACATTGTGAGTCATGACGGATCAGTTTGCATCAGTTTCTTCATGTGGACACCAAAACGAAGCTAGCAGCGTTTTAGCGTCTGCCTCCAAAACGGAATGGAGACTGAACTGAAGCAAAACTGATGCATTCTGAACGGATCCTTTTCCATTCAGAATGCATGAGGACAAAACTGATCAGTTCAGGACCGTTTGGGAGAGCCTGTATTATCATGACGGATCCGTTCGTGAGAGCCCGGACGGATCTCACAAACGGATCCTGCAAACGCAAGTGTGAAAGTAGCCTAAGAGAACGCAGCTCATGCACTAGCCCCTTTAAACAGCTGATCAGCAGGGGTGCTGAGAGTCAGACCCTCACCAATCTGATATTGATGACCTTTCCTGAGGATAAGTGATCAATATTACAGAACCAGTATATCCCTCTAAATGCAGGTAATAAATATATTATTTCTGATGTATGCATTTATATTTGATATTATTTGTGCATTATTTCTTTATAAATTAATAAAATAATTCACAACATATGAATTTGAGAAAAAAAGAAACTGCATCCTTACATTAACCTACCTTGTAATTATTAAAGCTAAAAGAAGCAGTATTAGGTTGGACAACACCATCTTGCTTTACTGTGACACTTAGAGTTCCTCGGTTAAGTCCATAGATTTTGATTTCTTCAAACTTTAGGTTATTGGGGTCAGTATATTGCGATGTTGCTGCGTGCAGAGTTAGGATGTTCTGTGATATGACAATAAAACAGCATCATTTAGAAAACATTACTAAAACCATTGAGAATGTCTTAGTGATCAATATGTCTCATCTAATCTTCTATGCTCTGGGGCTGTAATATTTTACAAATGTGTCTGACATGATAGATATCTAATTAACATTGATTGAAGCCCATCTTACTTACTAACAATGTCCCATGCAGCATAATAAATTTCTGCTTAATATTTGATTTAAAATCCATATTTCTATGCTACTACATGTCGCCTAGTGATTGTATGCTGAATTATTTTCTCACAAAGGTATGAAAGGTACTTACATTGGAAACTGAAAAATGATATAAAATATATTTGCCCGATTCTATGGTATCTGAAACAAAAATATAGTCATAAACATTACAATATACTGATGACACAGAACAATATACAAAAATGTGGTTTACTATTACTTCAGACAAAACATACAGTATGGGCAGTATAATTACAGCAATAACAAATACATATTTTTTAAGATTTTGCTTCTTCTGTACAATAAAAATCCTTTAAAAAATGTTTTTGGATTGCCACATTCCAAGACCCAGAACTTTTTTTTAAATTTGTCTTTCTATGAAGCTGTGATTTTTGAGGGATGAAATATTATTTTAATTGGTATCATTCTGGAGCACATGAGATGTTTTGATCTCTTTTAATTCCACATTTTTGGTGGCAGATAAGCAAAAAAACAGCAATTCTGGTATTTTTTTGTTTTACTGTTTTGTTTGCCATAGTCTGAACTCAGCTTTATACAGTAGCTTATCATTCAGTGTTATTGGGTTGACCTTTTATGACTGCTAAAAATATCATATGGTTTGTTAATGTTCAAGTCTAGTTCCTTAGCTGAACGTTAATAAGAATGTTGTGAGCGTTCTCCCTCTGAACCTGCCACCACCAAGCAATGTGGGTTATCATTTAAGAAAATCAATTTAATTATTCTGCTCTGCGGTGTGAAAAGAGGAATGCTGCCTACATACATAAATAGGAGTATACACACATGCTAAAAAAAACCTAGGACCATTTGCAAATAATATACAGTATGTTTTAAGTTATTGCTGTAAACTAGCTTTTTAACTATGTAGCTAAGAAGTAATAACAGAGAACATTGCACACATTTTGGCTCGTATTAGCCTATTGGTCTTATACATGTCATGTATGTTTATATAGTGGTCCCTCAAGTTACAATATTAATTGCTTCCTGGACAACCATTGAATGTTGCAACTGGACTTCCTTGACTGCACAGTGTTCCAGAAAAATACAACAGAGCCACCCTAACCTGGCATCTAAAGGAGCTACACACCTTGACACAGACAGGGGGCAGTAGAGGACATGTGGTACCGCTACTAGACAATCTACTACACAATCTGAGGCATTGTATGTTGAGTTAGTTTCAACATGTCATGGTTCAGGAAAGGCCATAGTAAGTTGAAATTATTTTATCCTAAGGCCATTGTATCTTGAGGGACCAGTGTATTTAATAGCAATACCAGACAAAGCCCATAGACAAGAGTTGTACTGTTTCTGGGAAAAACTGAATATTTTTCCTGAAAACAAATCCTGGAAAAAAACATTTAAAGTAGTACTTGATTTACATACATTTTAAACCATTACTGCTGCACAAGTAAATTCATTTGAGTGATAAAACATATTTGTATCTACCTCTAGAATCTAGATCATCCCAGAAGAACTCTCCGTGGGCACTCTGGGCGTCATCCAGTGCCACTATTAGACCAAGAGGTTTTTTACGACTGAAACAAATCAATAGTAACAAGATTACTGTACATAATTTGCATTTTATATTAAACTATATGTCTTTTTATTCTTACTCAATTTTATTAAAGATAACTTTCCTTTAATTGTTGGTGGCTCATGCAATTAAATTTACTCACTGCCTCTAAAACAATTTATTAGTCTTACAATAAAGACTATTAGACATCTCTGTACTGCAGATCTGTATTCTATGGTTTATCTAGAACTCTATGGGCTCTTACTGTAATTCCATATGCCTCAGAATTTACTGTATATTGACTCATTTTACTAGAATTTATATTGAGACATATAAAGTATATTTTTTTTATGTACAGAAAAAAAAATGTTGTATTTTCTTTGCATCTGTCACGCTGAACCAGGAGCTGAGGATAGCAGGACAAACAGACCCTTTGTTGAGCTTTTATCATCAGGAGTAATGTGATCATTAATTTTTATTCTCTCACATTTTGCTCCATAAAAGAAATATGTCACCATAAATGGATTTGGCAGTTAAAACCACCAGACAGCAACACATTTACTAATATTATACTAATTTAACAGATATTTGTAATTTCAGATTTTTTAGGCCATTTCCTGAGTATGATTATGGGGCTGCATCTTGTCTTGTCATGTATTTTTACCAGTAAGAATATTGCTTTACGGCAGCCATATGGGCCATAGACACAATGGTCAGGAGGAGACCTCTTTGACTTCTATGTGAGAGTTTTCTAGGCATGTTCTGTGACCCGTGCAGAGGTCATTGTACAAAAAGAAAGAATAAATCTTTGACAATCAACTATTGTGAATGGTAGAACCTGTGTTATCTATACACAGAGGTGATATCATTACAGACATTTTTGGAATGGTATGTACTGTAACTGCAGTAAAGCACTCTGTACAGACCAAGAAGTGGCACCTATTGTTAGGCTTAGTGACCAGTGCAAAAACTAATAAATTTAAAAAATAATAATGTAAAATATGTTAAAGAAGAACTCCCGCAAAAAATTTTATTCTCTGACCTGTTAGAAAGGTGCATGATATAATCTGTAGTGAATGTCATTTTCTTATCAGTGACTGTTTCTGTGAGTAAAAACCTCTCTTCTTATTGTAGCTGGGTCATGTGACCAACTCCCTGACCTCCAACTGACCCAGGACAGAAAGCCAGTCACTGCTCTATTCACTCCTATGGGAGCCTCACTTTCAGTCTCATAGGAATACATAGAGAATTAGACTTCCTGTCCACACATAAGTCTATGTGTGAGTTGATGGGTCTAATTGCTGGTCACATGACACAGATAAGAAACTTCAGGATGATATAAGTCAAAAATTCAGACACTGGTAAGAAAATGACATTCACTACAGATTATATCATGTACATTTCTAGCAGGACATGGAATAAAATTTTTGTCGGGAGTTCTTCTTTAAACATAAAAATTTGATTTAAACAATAGATAATTGTCTGATGACACATTCCCTTTAAGTGCATTGGAGGCAGAGTTTCAGTGTGAATGTACTGAGCTACTTCATAACCCTTTCCCTCTGCTCTGACTGACGCTATAGTATCCAACCAGGAGACTAATAAAGCTGTCACTCAGAGCTAACGGGAGGGACTATGAAGCAGTTTAATGCAGACAGCACTTCAGAGTAAAGCTCTGCCTCCAGTGCACTTAAAGGGGTTGTAGAGTTCTACCACATTGATGATCCTTGTGATCACATCCTTGTGATCCATACTGGTCATCTCTCCCCATTTATCTCTGTTGAGCCAACAAGAAAGGTGAGGAGGGCATATCTGTAAATTGAAGAGGATTCTTCCTTTAAAGAATTGATTCTTGAGGGGAATAAGGTGCCATACAGAGGTACCATATAGTGGCACATGTAATGCTCATAAAGCTGCAATACAGAACCATAGGTACTCCGTGTGTTACAAGCTCAGTGCATACCGTTCTACCATGTGCACAAGGACTTTTCAAATAAAAAGAAACAGACAAGTTGTCATTTACAAAGGGATAGTAGCAAATACCTACAATTGTTTCCAAATCTTCCTATTACTAAAGCAATGTATCTCAGAATCACACTTAATTCTTATCTTTTCATGAACTGTAGAATACTTTTCCACAAGCTGTATGATGGGATAATGAAACTGTTCACCTTTCTCAAAGTCGTTTAACTCCGACCAAATGTCAGGCTTGAAGCGTAACTTTTCTTTTATTGGCATTGTGTTTTGGGATTAGGGGGGGATCAAGTTCAGTTGCACAAGCAACATCAGTATTGAGATTTTTTTCTTTCATCTCAGCAAAAGTTTTTTTTTTTTTCATTTAGTAGCTCTTCATATTTACAGATGCCTAACAGACCTCTTGGGATGAATAATGTCTGGCTGCTCGAAAATCAGCTTTCGTGTGGAAGGCAATGTATAACACTGAGATGTTGACATAATGCATAATGTTATGTCCATTTGAATGCTTTGAGCAGTATTTTATACAACTGTAAGGAAATTATCCTCTTACCATAATTACTGATAAGATGCAATTATCATTCTGCTAACTATCAAGGAGTGAATTTATAATAAACCCGAATGATCCTTTGTTTAAGTTCCTTATCATGCAATCACTTGGGTCTTTTATGAACAATTACTGCATCTCTAACGAGAAATGTCTAGTAACTTCATTATTCTCATGTTAATGGGCTAATGGCATGGGCTATCTTATCTTATTATCCTCTCTACAATGTAAGACACTGCTGCACTGCAGCCGATTTATAGGAACTTGGTTTTGAGGCGCAACTGAGGCATCGTTACTATAACTGACCAGTGTGAAAATCACAAAAGGATCAATGATGAGCAATGAAGCAATGGTTTACTCTTGACTCAAACTGATTGTTCGCATATAATGATAATCGTGATCATTTTTGAAGTTGTATAATGTGATTTTTTTTGTTGTCTAAGGCCTCTTTCACACTAAAGGGTGCCAACGGATCCGTGCTGCCGCTGATACATGTGTGGAGCCGGAGCAGCGCTGTATGTGTATGTATGTATGTATGTATGTCTGTATGTATTTCTGTGTAGCCGGATCCGGAATGACCCCCCATTGCAAGTCAATGGAGGACAGATCCGGATTACTGGTGTGTCACACCAAATGGATCCCTCCCCATTGACTTGCATTGGGGGTCATTCCGGATCCGTCTTGGTGCGGATGCCTGGACCGGAGAGAAAACCGCAGCATGCTGCGGTTTGTTCTCCGGTCTGAAGACGGAACGGAATGCTTTCAGGAGCATTCCGTTGTCTTCAGTTCAGTTTTGTCCCCATTGACAATGAATGGGGACAAAACTGAAGCGTTTTTTTCAGGTATTGAGCCCCTATAATGGAACTCAATACCGGAATATATAAACGCTAGTGTGAAAGTAGCCTAACTTTTTCTTTTAAAGTACTATGTATATATATATATATATATATATATATATATATATATAGCATCGGCCTTCAATACTGCATTTTAAAATAGCAGCTTACAGTATGTATGATAATTGTAGCAGCAATGTCCATCCATTGCTCGCTGACTGGTAGCATAGTTTGTATTTTTGTGACAGGGTCTATATTCTAATTCTGCTCATCCTACTATTAAAAATTCCAGATAAAAATATATAACTTACAAGCATACATTTTTATTTTTTCTTTATTTGCACTTACTAAAACTTTTAAATGGCAGCAACATTGAGATTTCACTACTGCCATCAATAAGACTTTTAATCTAATATATAAAGCTGAGTGTGTGTGTGTGTGTGTGTGTGTGTGTGTGTATGTCCGCTAAAGGAATCTGCACCGCTGCAGCTACAATCACAAAATTTGGCACACATGTACATCAGGTGTCCGGGAAGATTTTAGAACAGTTTTCAACTCTCCAGGACGTACCGTTCCTGAGATATTCCCAAAAAATGCATTAGCCAATAGTAGCCTGGTCACATGACCCTTATCAGCCAATAGAAGCTCACAGGCACACATCAGGTTTCTATGACAACCTAGCCAGTTCACTGCTTGCAGAGCACTGTGGATGACAATCGTAAATGGGTATTCCCGGTTACCATAACTATAACTTATGTTTTAGACTAACTCATCATCAATCATTACCTCATATAATGTAAATTTTGTATATTTACTGTTCAGTAGTAATAAAAGATGTTTTCTTCCACTGCTATCCACCTTCCTCCTAAATCAGGCATCAACCTGTAATTCCGGCCACCGTCAAAAGAAGGACTTAAAAGCACCACCCCCAGATCCCACTAAGTCACGCCCCTGACTCAGTCAGGCCACGCCCCTTCCATGCTGCATTTGACCGGGATTTAAAATAATGGTAAAAATCACCTTCTGTCAGCTGCAGGGGTGGGGGAAGGGTGACTTTCTCCCTGCAGCTCATTGCTCAGACTGCACAGTGCTGCTGCTGAGAGTGCTGCTGCTGTGTCCATCCAGGCCCTGCTCATGACAGAGGACAGGGAGTCTGAAAGCCAGACCGTCCAGCCTAAAACAAGACCTCTGGCCACCCTAGGGGCAGGCTGATGTTAGGGTGGCCAGATGTCCGCTTTAGGCTGGACAGTCCAGTTTTCTGGCTACCTGTTCTCCGTCCGACGCAGTGCCTGGACAGACACAGAGATGTCCACCCTTTCAGTAGCTCACAGTCAGACAGCTTCTCCTACATGTCTTCACGGAGCCAGGGGGCGTGGCCTCATGTTTAGTGATGTGTCTTCATGGGAACTGGGGGCGCTGTTTCACGTTTGGGGGAATGGCCGGTGAGGTCTGGCTTTCTGGGGTGAAGACAGTGGCCACTCTAGCTGCTGTGGAGGTCACTGTTAAAGGGGTGGGCAGCTGTAGAGGTCACTGTTAAAGGGGCGGGCCACTGTAGAGGTCACTGTTAAAGGGGCAGGCCGCTGTAGAGGTCACTGTTAAAGGGGCGGGTCGCTGTAGAGGTCACTGTTAAAGGGGCTGGCCGCGGTAGAGGTCACTGTTAAAGGGGCAGGCACTGTAGAGGTCACTCTCGATATCTTTTAATGACACACACACACAAACAGTAAAAGAAATAAATTAAATATACCCGGGCGAAGCTGGGTCCTTCAGCTAGTTACTGCATAAAAAGGAATTCTTAGCACTGGTGCCTGAGTTCATCTTTTATCCTTAACAAGATGTATTTCTACACATCTGGATACTGTTTTAAGTCTTCAGAACTGACATGCATCAATCTGGACTAGCAGCAAGCCTGCTCCTCTAACACTAGGTAAGCGCCAAATTTTCTTACTACTGATTTCCCAGCCTACCAGGTATCACCCTTTGTTGCGCTCTGCCTTTTATGTTACCTAATCACATCCAAAGATAGTTATGGAAATATATGAATAGGGACACCAAAGATCTATATTTAAACATCATATTTCAAAGCAAGCAGCAATCAGCTATTTCGGTAACTCCAAATGACTTCAATGCAAGAGTTTCTTCAACCCTTCACCTTTAAACATTTTGACCATTATACCGTAAAACAATTTAGGAGAATATTGACATAAAGCTTTCATAAATGTTTCTCTTTTGACATGGATGAACATTCTGTACTCATATTAACAATTCATTTCAATGGTTTTTGGAGTACCAGAAGATCTTTTGGTGACCTCAGGCTTTGACATAGCAATGTCAGACATCATTAGAGGCTCCCACAGGTACAATTACTACTAATATATCTGAAGAAGGCTGGTACAATTGTGTATAACATTGAAAACTTGGCTAATATCTTGTCTCATGGTATTTTGATTACATTACCAATAATTACATTTCACTTCCAGTGGCTGCTGCTTATGTTTCAAATCATACGCATGGTAGATGTTATCCAAGACAACCACCTACAATTCACTAAGGGCTATTTCCTATAGTATGATACACAATACCCCAAGGTATCTGCAATTGTTTGTTATATAGTGTAATGTCATATTATGTTATGTATCTGCCATATGTTTCAAGAATGATACGGTATGGTTGGCATAAGGAATGTAACTTGCCATTCCATTTCTCCCCTCTTGACAGGAGTGGGTTGGTCTTACTTCCTGCCAGGAGGGGGAACTCTAGAAACTTCTAGGGAGAGATAGCTTAGCTAGTCTGGAGAGAGGGAACACATTCATCTGCTCCCTTCTGCAAGTACATAGGGACTAAAGATACAACTCTGCTATGAGGACAGCTACTCCAGGGAAGCTGCTGAGTTTCAGGCCACATTTGATCTGGAAGCTGCAGCATTTACAGACAGCAGCTACAGCACTATCACTATACAGACTTTGCTTCAGGTGATGGGATAACAAGTTAAGACACCCATCACCACAATTCAGGATAGGCACACTCAAAAGCTTACTGCTATTAGCCAAGAGAAATCAGAAGAGAGAGAGAGAGATAGAAGGAATACTCAAGTGTTATTGTCTACCACCATACCTCGTTATCTGGGGACAGAAACATTGCACTTTGTACAGATTACAGCTGGATATACTGTAACTCATCCTTTGCTGTTAGTAAGGAAAAATGTTTGTCATTCTCACATGTCTGGCTGATTCTGTCATATCATGTTTTTCCTGCACCGAACCTAAGGGAGCGATGGCCTGAGGGAGTACACTGTGACACAACATCTCATCAGGGCCACTACCACTCCCATCCTCTGCACAGGCTCCTCAAAGGCTCACTGCAAATATTTTAAATAATCTTATTGATGATAAGTTCTGCTTGTACTTGCATAGGTCCTGAATAGATGGAAAGCGAGCCCCCAGAATCATCACCTTCCCAATATTGATGGTGCTCTTCATTTTTTTCTAATTTATAATTTTTAATTATATTCATTTATATTGTGCACTGTTTATTAGACAGCCTAGGTTGTAAAATAAAAGGTGCTAACGATAGACTGCATACGGTACTGTATGGCAAAACTAGAAGTTTTCTAAATGAACAAAATATAACAGAAACTGAATGGTGTATTTTCTCATAAATGTATTCAATTAATGAATGCAGCCACATAATCACAACAATGGTCTGTGATTATAACGTTTGAATGCGTCCAGTAAGAAGTTATATAAGGACACATAGCAGAAAGTCTGGCATCTGCAGGTGTTCAATCAGAACAAATGATGATTACAGAGTATAAGCATCGGTATAGGTAATAGGACTGTTGTTACTTCCATGTGCTGCCAAAATATGTCACCGTTTTAAATGCCAATCAAGCTTCTTATTCATACCTGGCTTCAGTAGTGACATCTGGTTGCTGAGTAGGAAATATATAACCTCCTCTGAGATGAAGTCCAAGTTTATCTGCTGGGAGATATATGTTCACACGCTGTTTCCTGAATTCACTCTTTGAACCCTGCAAAGAATATCAGAATTAGAGAACTGCAGTACTATATATTATTATATCCTTTAACCCCATTGTGTCTTTAATAGTTGGGCATATTTCAATTTAGTTTTCCCCTCTCCACCTTCCAAGAGCAATTACTTTTTTAATTTTGTTCACATAACTGTATGAGGGCTTGTGTATTGTGAAAAAAGTTGTATTTTTTTATACCACAATATCATCTCAGGTATTGGAAATGGGAAAAAAATCTTTGTGGGGTTAAATTAAAAAAATAAAATAAAAACTGCAATTCTGTTCTTCAAATTATTTGTATTGGGAGGAGGGGATGGTTCTTTACTACACTCACTGTGACATTTTACCATTATTCTGCAGGTTAGTATGATTACAGTGATACAAAAATTCTGTGTTTTTGTGCCACAATATTCTGACCCATAACATTTAGATTTCCATCTAACAAATGGTTCTAATAGAAACTACAAATTACCACACAAAAACAAGCCTTCATATAGGCTTGTTTTTGTGTGGTAATTTGTAGTTTCTATTAGAACCATTTGGGCACATAAAACTTTTGGATCACCTTTTATTTATTTACTAATTTTCATCATTTTTTTCAGGGAAGTGAGGTGACCAAACACTACAGTATTTAGATTTTTTTGTGTAATTGCCTTTACCTTGCAAGATAAATACTTTTTTATAGTAAGATAATAGTACAGAAATTTTCTTTGATGCAGATTCTGTTGATTTTTCTATTGTTCATTAATTTTTAAGTGTAAAATTTGGAAACAGGAGTCTTTTGAATTCTTCATGTTTTTGTTCAATTAACACATAGTTAATGCAATATTTTGAAGATTTTCACCATGGAGCACAATAATTTATTATTGCATTCCTTGCTGCTTGTGATGTCTTCCTATTGTGCCCGATTACACATATGGGGGTGAGATGCAATTAGAAATCAGATTAAACCAATCTTAATACCTGCTCAGATGCATTTGATGCTATCAATCACTGCATCTGAGTAATTAAAGGCGTTTTCTGGAAGTACAATATTCATGCCCTATCCTAAGGGTAAGTGATCAATATCTGATCAGTGTAGGTCTGATTCCCAGCATCCCTACCAACTAGCTGTCTGAAGAGGTCCCTACACTCCAATGAGCACTGTGAGCTTCTTACAGTAAATCAAGAACAAACATTTTATAGTGTTATACTTGGTATTGAAGTCCAGTCCTATTAAGTTGAATGGCATTGAGCTGCAGATAAGCCATTTGACTGATGAATGTGGTGTCACTGGCCTAGGAAGAGGCCATAGTTCTCATCAGATCCCTGCAACCTCTTCAAATAGCTGATCCGTGGGTGTGGCCATCAATGTTCTGCTTTCAGAAAGCCCCTTTAAATGGCCAGGATTGGAGTTATTTCCAATACTGGTCAATGAGGGTGGTTGTTAGCAGTATTTAGCATCTAGTGCCTGCTGAGAATAGAATGGCCTAAATTCCATAATCCGCTTTCAAAATTATGCTGCTAAAGGGTTATCAGTGGGCTAAGGCAAAATAGTTGTGATTTACCTACAGCTGCATGTGATTATACTCTGAGTAGCAGAGAAGAATCTCCACTGATTACTAAAATAAAGAGAGAGTAATTCTCGCATATCACATTCTCTCTTCCCTGCAGGAGAGGAAACCAGGTGGACTCAATAGAAAGTCTAAGAGCCCATCTAATTTATGTCTCCTACAGTGAGAAGAGATCTCATTATGTGAGCGCTTCTCTCCCGCCATTGTAGTGCTTGGTGGCAGTCTCAGCATTTATCTCCCTATCGCTCAAAACTTTTAATATGTATGGCATATCAAATGTTTTCATAAAAACTCAGTGACCCTTTAACATGTGGAATTAGAATAAAACTAAACATTGACAGTTTTCGTGAAATAAATGCTTGCCAATATGTGTGACTTACAGTTTCATAATCATACCACACGGCATCAGGAATGTAGGCACTGACAAGTTCAGTATTCTAAAATGAGAAATGAACAGGTTTAATAAAAATATAACAGACATGTATGTAATAGTTAATTCATATTTCATAATGCTCGCAAAATAAAGAGAGGATAGAATGTATTCAAACTTGGTTTCTGATTCTGGGCAAGCTGAAAGGCTCTGTCCAACTACAGTATGTGTATTAAGAGATATTCTACCTAGAATCAATGGTCTCCTAGAAAATAATTTCACATAGAAGTGGAAATTATCTCTATATATTTTGCTTAATAGCACAAGCCTTTTCGGTTGGATTAATACAGAATTAAAAAAAAAAAAAACAAACGTATGCCTTTATATGGATCCAGGGGCACATGGAGGTACAGTAGAGCGTTCATGCGCTAATAATGAAGCCCAACCATGGCTCTCAAATTTTTGTGATTTTTAGGTAATTGTATCTATGCTAAAAATGCAGAAGCCAAGTCTAGCATAGCCAGACTATAAGTAGAAATATGCAGATATACTGTATATCTCTTCATGTTTCACTAACTGTATAACATTTTTCTAAGCATGCATACAGTGTACAGAGGCCATGATCCTTCTCCATTGAATAGCCTCATGTCCAGCAAGTGCTGCCATGCATGCTTTGTGGGATGCCATGTATACAGAGATATTCCGTCCTAGAAGCCACAGTCCCAGAGGAGAACAACTCCATGCATCCATAGGGAACTAAACAGAAAAGACCCAGGTATGCCCACATATTAGAATCATACAGAGGAGAAGCCTCATGTACAGTACCTCTAGACAAGCCCTATCATGGCTTATAAATGGAGAAGTAATATGTTCAAGTGTATGAGCCCCAAAACTAACTTGACTGAAACAGGAGACATTTTGTAGAACTGAACTGATGTGTCACATTAGAGAGCAAGGACCATTACACCATAAGTACATCCTTAGCAAAGCGTTATCATAAATGATAAATAAAACAATGACAAAAAGATAAATGTAAGAGGATATAACAAAATCAAAATATATGTACCGCATCAAGAACAGGTGTTATAAGAAGGCCTGGTCCCCATAAGAATTGTCTGTCTATTGCCCAGGTTTCAGGATCAGAATAAAATCTAAAAATAAGATTAGAAAGATATGTTTAATTAGTCAGTTTAATTTGTTAATTCAGCTGTAATAAATAACCATTGAATGTGTACCTACGTGTATCATCTGTTACTTGACCCTGTCAGTTCCTTTGAGATTAAACTACACATCCAGAGCACCATTTATGTCAGCCTGGCTCTGTATTATCCTCAGGGAGACTGTGGTGATGCCATAGTGCAGTGATGGCTAATCTCCTGCACTCCAACTATGGTGAAACTATGACTCCCAGCATGCTCCATTCATTTTTACGAAGTTCTGAGAACAGCCAAGAAAGGGGGCATTTTGGGATTCATAGTTTTACCACAGCTGGAGTTCCAAAGGTTAGCCATCACAGCCATAGTGCATCACATAGATATATACAGTTAGGGCCAGAAATATTTGGACAGTGACACAATTTTCGCGAGTTGGGCTCTGCATGCCACCACATTGGATTTGAAATGAAACCTCTACAACAGAATTCAAGTGCAGATTGTAACGTTTAATTTGAAGGGTTGAACAAAAATATCTGATAGAAAATGTAGGAATTGTACACATTTCTTTACAAACACTCCACATTTTAGTAGCTCAAAAGTAATTGGACAAATAAACATAACCCAAACAAAATATTTTTATTTTCAATATTTTGTTGCGAATCCTTTGGAAGCAATCACTGCCTTAAGTTTGGAACCCATGGACATCACCAAACGCTGGGTTTCCTCCTTCTTAATGCTTTGCCAGGCCTTTACAGCCGCAGCCTTCAGGTCTTGCTTGTTTGTGGGTCTTTCCGTCTTAAGTCTGGATTTGAGCAAGTGAAATGCATGCTCAATTGGGTTAAGATCTGGTGATTGACTTGGCCATTGCAGAATGTTCCACTTTTTTGCACTCATGAACTCCTGGGTAGCTTTAACTGTATGCTTGGGGTCATTGTCCATCTGTACTATGAAGCGCAGTCCGATCAACTTGGCAGCATTTGGCTGAATCTGGGCTGAAAGTATATCCCGGTACACTTCAGAATTCATCTGGCTACTCTTGTCTGCTGTTATGTCATCAATAAACACAAGTGACCCAGTGCCATTGAAAGCCATGCATGCCCATGCCATCACGTTGCCTCCACCATGTTTTACAGAGGATGTGGTGTGCCTTGGATCATGTGCCGTTCCCTTTCTTCTCCAAACTTTTTTCTTCCCATCATTCTGGTACAGGTTGATCTTTGTCTCATCTGTCCATAGAATACTTTTCCAGAACTGAGCTGGCTTCTTGAGGTGTTTTTCAGCAAATTTAACTCTGGCCTGTCTATTTTTGGAATTGATGAATGGTTTGCATCTAGATGTGAACCCTTTGTATTTACTTTCATGGAGTCTTCTCTTTACTGTTGACTTAGAGACAGATACACTTACTTCACTGAGAGTGTTCTGGACTTCAGTTGATGTTGTGAACGGGTTCTTCTTCACCAAAGAAAGTATGCGGCGATCATCCACTACTGTTGTCATCCGTGGACGCCCAGGCCTTTTTGAGTTCCCAAGCTCACCAGTCAATTCCTTTTTTCTCAGAATGTACCCGACTGTTGATTTTGCTACTCCAAGCATGTCTGCTATCTCTCTGATGGATTTTTTCTTTTTTTTTCAGCCTCAGGATGTTCTGCTTCACCTCAATTGAGAGTTCCTTTGACCGCATGTTGTCTGGTCACAGCAACAGCTTCCAAATGCAAAACCACACACCTAGAATCAACCCCAGACCTTTTAACTACTTCATTGATTACAGGTTCACGAGGGAGACGCCTTCAGAGTTAATTGCAGCCCTTAGAGTCCATTGTCCAATTACTTTTGGTCCCTTGAAAAAGAGGAGGCTATGCATTACAGAGCTATGATTCCTAAACCCTTTCTCCGATTTGGATGTGGAAACTCTCATATTGCAGCTGGGAGTGTGCACTTTCAGCCCATATTATATATATAATTGTATTTCTGAACATGTTTTAGTAAACAGCTAAAATAACAAAACTTGTGTCACTGTCCAAATATTTCTGGCCCTAACTGTATGTAGAAAATGTAAGGCATAAAGTAAAGACTGAATTGTTGCTTAGGAAATGTTGATAACTTAATGACTAGATATAAAAAAATTGCTCAAAATTCAATTTAGGTCAGATTCGGTTGAATTGATTGATTCGATTCAGAACAGAATCGATTGTATCCAAATTTAAAGTGCTCTTATTATTCTGAAAATGTGTATATGGCACTCTGAGGTTTTCTAAGAATCATATTTTTCTCTTTCTTTAGCCCCTTACGGCACTGCGGGACATGACTTAAGCCCCAGTGCCATACAGGTATAGCCCACTGATCTGGCGGGTGCAGGAGCTGCACCCACCAGATCAGTGGCAGGGGCCTGACAGTTACTGAAAGCCAAGCAACTGCTGTATACGCCGGCATTGGTGAAAACACTGATGCCGGTGCATTAACCTTCTGCAGTCAGCTCTCAGCAGAATGTACAGGGTTACGGGGAAAGTCAGGTCCCCGAGTTGTGGTTACGAGGACCCTTTGACTGTGAAGGCAGCCCAATTCCTTCCACAGGCATTGGGACTACTGTATTGCACTGGTAATACAATGACGGCCAATGCATTACAATATGGATCAAACCCCTAAAAGTTGAAGAAAGAAAGGTAATAATTTTTCCCAGTAACCTTTCTCTCTTGAATTAAATCAAGTTGATTCTTTCACCCTTAATGTACATAGCAAAATTTATTCTATATTAAATAGATGTGTTTATTGTAATAATTTCTCAAAACTTTTGTTTCTTATTATATACCTCTTCGATTTCTTTATGCAATTAAGAGAATACTATTACATCATACTATTAATATATTTTGATCTGTGTGAAGATCTGTGATCTGTAGTCAGACAGCAATGTGCCTTTACAACAGGTTCTGTGTTCTGTGCCCTGGAAACCTTTCACCATTCACTGCTATGAGACTTCTTTAAAAAAATTGCAGAGTGCATGCAACTACTTTTGGATTTCTCGTAGCAGTGAATGAGAGCAAGCAGTGCATATGAATCTACCCCTCCTTTTGCTACTATGGGACTTCCGAGAGAAGCTGAGTCAGTGCTTGGCTGATTTCAGAATCACATAGTGGTGAATGCAGGGATGACAGGACTTAATCTACAGTCATGGCCAAAAGTTTTGAGAATGATACAAATATTAATTTTTGCAAAGTCTACTGCTTCAGTTTTTATAATGGCAATTTGCATATACTCCAGAATGCTATAAAGAGTGATCAGCTTAACAGCAATTACTTGCAAAGCCAATATTTGCCTAGAAAATGAACTTTATCCCCCAAAACACATTTCAACACCATTGCAGCCCTGCCTTAAATGGACCAGCTAACATCGTTTCAGTGATTGCTCCATTAACACAGGTGTGGGTGTTGATGAGGACAGGGCTGGAGATCAATTTGTCATGATTAAGTAAGAATGACACCACTGGACACTTTAAAAGGAGGCTAGTGCTTGGCATCATTGTTTCTCTTCTGTTAACCATGGTTATCTCTAAAGAAACACGTGCAGTCATCATTGCACTGCACAAAAATGGCCTAACAGGGAAGAGTATTGCAGCTAGAAAGATTGCACCTCAGTCAACAATCTATCGCATCATCAAGAACTTCAAGGAGAGAGGTTCCACTGTTGCCAAAAAGGCTCCAGGGCGCCCAAGAAAGACCAGCAAGCGCCAGAACCGTCTCTTAAAAGTGTTTCAGCTGCGGGATCGGGCTACCAGCAGTGCAGAGCTTGCTCAGGAATGGCAGCAGGCATGTGTGAGTGCATCTGCATGCACTGTGAGGCGAAGACTCTTGGAGCAAGGCCTGGTCTCAAGGAGGGCAGCAAAGAAGCCACTTCTCTCCAGAAAAAACATCAGGGACAGACTGATATTCTGCAAAAGGTACAGGGAGGGGACTGCTGAGGACTGGGGTAAAGTCATTTTCTCTGATGAATCCCCTTTTCGATTGTTTGAGACATCTGGAAAACAGCTTATTCGGAGAAGACGAGGTGAGCGCTACCACCAGTTTTGTCTCATGCCAACTGTAAAGCATCCTGAAACCATTTATGTGTGGGGTTGCTTCTCAGCCAAGGGAATCGGCTCTCTCACAGTCTTGCCTAAAAACACAGCCATGAATAAAGAATGGTACCAGAATGTCCTCCGAGAGCAACTTCTCCCAACCGTCCAAGAGCAGTTTGGCGATCAACAATGCCTTTTCCAGCATGATGGAGCACTTTGCCATAAAGTAAAGGTGATAACTAAATGGCTCAGGGAACAAAACATAGAGATTTTGGTTCCATGGCCTGGAAACTCCCCAGATCTTAATCCCATTGAGAACTTGTGGTCAATCATCAAGAGACGGGTGGACAAACAAAAACCTACAAATTCTGACAAAATGCAAGCATTGATTGTGCAAGAATGGACTGCTATCAGTCAGGATTTGGTCCAGAAGTTGATTGAGAGCATGCCAGGGAGAATTGCAGAGGTCCTGAAGAAGAAGGGTCAACACTGCAAATATTGACTTGCTGCATTAACTCATTCTAACTGTCAATATAAGCTTTTGTTACTCATAATATGATTGCAATTATATTTCTGTATGTGATAAAAACATCTGACAAACACACATAAATACCAGAGGGCAGCAGATCATGTGAAAATATAATATTTGTGTCATTCTCAAAACCTTTGGCCATGACTGTACATTACGTTCTTGACATAGGAGCAGGTTATAGAAGTGAAACTGACACTTATCGAACATTTATAGCATGTTCTTCCTACAGTATATATCATACATATCCAGTTAGGAAAACTTCTTTAAGTTGAACCAGCACATTTCTACAGTAGAGAACCTATTTTCTATCATGGTTCCTCAAAGAAAAGATAACTACTGTATCATTACAATTTAATGATGGTACTTACTCATGAAGTAATGGCCTCACCACAGTTTCTCCCGTAGTGTGTGCTTTGTAGAACAGAGTATAAAGGTATGGAAGCAGTGTGTATCGGATGTTTAGATAATGCCTTGATGACTGAACAAGAAGAGAATCTGCTCCATAGGAAGCAGGGTCTTGTGCCTGAAATTGAATAAAACAATAGTATTTATTCACCATAAATGCTAAGCAAACTTTTAGGCTACTTTCACACTAGCGTTTTTTAATTCCGGTATTGAGTTCTGTCATAGGGGCTCAATATCGGAATAAAACGCTTCAGTTTTGTCCCCATTCATTGTCAATGGGGACAAAACTGAACTGAAGACAACGGAATGATCCTAAAAGCATTTTGTTCCGTCTTCAGACCGGAGAGCAAACCACAGCATGCTGCGGTTTTCTCTCCGGTCCAGGCATCCGCACCAAGACGTACCGGATGGATCCGTTTGGTGTGACACAATGGTAAACGGATCCGTCCTCCATTGACTTTCAATGGAGTTCATGACGGATCCGTCACCTGCACACATACATACAGACATACAGACATATACACATACAAATACACATACATACTTAAATGCTCCCGGCAGGTCTCCACAGCTCAGGAGGAGCAGGACGGCGCGCACATAGGACGATTCACCACAGTGCCCAGCGTCCTATGTGACCGCCGTCCTCCTTCTGTACTGTGCTGCGCGGAGCTGCCGGGAGCATGTAAGTATGTATGTGTCTGTGTATGCACTGTGTGACATGTGTCGGGCCGGAGCGCGGTTCCGGCCCCACACATGTACCTGCGGCAGCACGGATCCGGCGGCACCCTTCACCTGCCAGATCCGTGCTGCCGCTAGTGTGAAAGAGGCCTTAAGGATACGGACAGTCTTCTACCAAAGTCTATGTGATTGTTCCTATTTCAGTTTTGTTTTTATTTCTTGTTCTTCAATTGTTAACCTTTAAAGGGAACCTGTCATCTCCGAAACACCCCCTGAACTAGAGTAAGCGGTGTATAGTGTAAGTGATGCTGAATCCGAATATGTAAGTTTTATCTTCATACTCACTTCCATTTCAACGCTGTGCTCCCAGAAACCAGCAGTAAAATACATTGACAGGACTTTTCTTTGAGTCCTCTTCATTATGTGAGTGAGCACCGGAGTCCACTGAGTGCATTTTACTGCAGGTTTGTGGGAGCACAGCATCAGAATGGAAGCAAGTATGAAGATAAAACTTACATAACTGGACTCCATGTCACTTACGCTATACACTGCTTACTCTAGTTTGGAGGGTGTTTGAGAGCTCATAGATTCCCTTTAAACTTCTTTCAACAAGCTAGCAACAAGCCAATGAAATGCCACAGGTCCAAATTTTCTAGATTGTGGCAATTAACTATTATCTCTGGGGAAGACAGGTCTGGCATTTATGTACAGAAACATGATTTCTATTCAAGTAAAAAGCTATCCATGTAATACTTCTGAGTGGAGGATCCTACCGGTAAGACATCCATATGCATCTAAAAGGGATTACAGACAGAAGTTGTCTGTTTGAGATAATCCCTTTATGCATACAAAATGAGCTTGCAACACAACCACACAAGTAATACAACATAATAAAGTGTAGCATATTTACACATAAATACCCCTTTACACAAAAGAACATAATATTATGTTCCAACTATGCAGTTCTTACTGCAATAAGATCTAATTGTAAATCTAGTGTGTCCATCGATAACAGACAGCAATGCTTTTGAATGCTGCGCACTGCAAACTATTATAACAGTGGTTATTGTCTCTATTTCCGTAGCAGGAACTGAAATTAGAGCAATAAACATTTAACCACATTGGCACATTACTAAAACTGCATTGCCCAGAACATGAAAAACAAACTACAAAAATAAGAAAAGTTATAGGTTTTGTAATGTGTCAGTTAAAAAAAAAATCAAGTCAAAATAGGCTGTTCTCTAAAGTGCCACTGTACTTTTAGTAAACTTTTGACATATCATAGAGCCATATCAAAAGTTTAGATCTGTGGGGGATCTGGGCGCTGAGATCCCACAAACTCTAGAACCCTAAGTGAGCAATTCTCTCCCCTCTGTCTAATAGGAGTGGGGGTCTAAGCACTCAATACCCCATAATGTATGTTTTTGATGTGTCCCTATAACATGGTAGGGTGATACTTTAAGGAATTAATATTTGGTTAATATAACCAAATAAGATTATGTATATGCTATATATAAATCTTCAGCATAACTGCATGTCCAAGAAAAAGTTACCTTGTAATTCTCAGCATTGTGGTTTCTAGCAAATGGATAAAATGCCCCAACTTGCATCCATCGTGTGCATAGCTCTTCAGAGGAATCATCAAAGAAGCCACAAATGTCTGCACCAATCTAAGGAGAAAATGTTGAAACTTTCATTCACTAAAATAATATTTATTGTCTCATTTAAAGGGGTTTTCAATGGACATTTATTATCTACAGGATAAATCATAAATAATTACTGGGGGCACCATTGCTGAGAACCCTCACCCCAAATCACTAGAATTACCTGACTGCATTGAGAAGGATTTTGAATCAAGCAGTATTCTATTATACACGGTGTCACTCCATTCAAAGTCTAGGGGACATATGAGGCCAGCCAAGGACAACACCATAGACATTGAAAGGAGTTTCAGGGCCGAGGCTTAATCACCATTTCAGTCAAATTCCTTCTCACTGTAGTTAGGTAGATAGTGATAAATGCACATAAAAAAAATCCCTGTCATCTTTTGAACTGTATGATTAAATGGCAGAGGAGAATTGTAATTATGTTGTTTTTGAGTCATGAAAGGTACAAATTTCCTTGGAAACATCTAACAAATAAGTCTTTTTATGCAATACTGCCTGGAAAAAGTATCTCAAAAACCCGTCCTCCAATAGAAAGGAAGGTCCCAGTAGTGCAGATATTCTGAACTCTTAAACATGTTTCTACAATTCATGAAACAATTCATGAAAACCCTAATGCTTCTCCTGGCTCAAAAAAAGCTTATCGGGTTAGGTAAAGCATTCTAGTCCAGTGATATAATTTGGTTCGGATATGTTTACTGCTTTACAAAGCATCTTTAAGCAGGTTGCAATTACTCTTCTTTATGTATCGTAAAAGTGGCAGGTTTTGTTACTGTACTCTGGGAACCCTGGTTAGGAAAGACTGCCCTAATAACAGCTTTAGTTGGTGCCATGTACTGTAAGTCAATTTCCAAAAGTCATCTATGGGTGGCACTAGAAAAACAGTGCCCTGTATTCTGCCATGAACCAGCTAATGACATTGGCTGATAAAAAAAAAAAAACAGGGGCTGCTACAGAGTACATAGAGCTAGGGCCTCATCCATTTTGAAGACAAGAATAGTTATTTCTACAGTAGGGCCCGCGGAACAGTGCGGGATACACACGGACCACATCCATATTTTGGGTATCCTCAACTTGCGGACCACAAAACAAATAGGGCCATGTGCAGGAGGATTAAGTAAGAGACAGCTCTTCATAATAATTTAAATGTAAAAAATATGGGGAATATACTAATTTCCCATATTTTCCAAAATCACTTTTAGCTATGCAATAATTTGTATTTAACTAAATTAACTCACAAACATTTCATAATAAAATTGTTTTGATTACTATCTTAGCCTTATGTTTTAAAGATGACTGTTTTCAAATCAATGACTATAAAGATCTCTTCTTATGAGGCATTTAGGCCACTGAAATATTTAACTGCAAATGTTGCCTATTTCTCTTCTGCTCTCTGTGTTGACTGTCACTAAAGCATCCAATTGGCAATAAAATGGATCATGATGTTCTACACAAATAAACACAATTTAGTGCTAATTCCCATAGATGACCATTTGTTTTGCAGGCTTATTCATGTAATGTGCTTACATAAGGTATTCCAAAAAGACTGAATTCAAGAATTCCTGGTATAGCCCATTTAATATCATTCCAGTTGGCAGCATTATCTCCAAGCCAATGTCCTGAGTGTTTGCCTGATCCAGCAAAAGTAGATCGAGAAAAAATGATGCTTCTTTTTCCAGGGAAAACAGCTTTGATGGCTCTGAAAATAAAAAGCCATTATGAAATGTAGCTTACTGCAGCTATTGTCCTGATCACATGTATGCTGTAATGATTGCTCCGTTTCACAAAGGCTACAGATTGACAAAAGCAGCAACATTTCTATTTATTTATAATATTTCTATAAAAAATAAAAGCATTTAATGGAGGGTTCTGGGTATATTATAAGAAAATCAGAAATTTGTATTTTACATCTTTGTTCATATACCATATACACCGCTAGAACTATATAATAACAATAGTCTAACAGTTCCATATTATATTCCAGTTCCATATTATATTATTCCATATTATATAAGTTGCTGTTTTTTTTTGCATAAAGCATAATAAAAATTAATTATTGTTTGCATAAGGATATTAATGTTAAAGAGAACCTGTCACTATAAAACACGGTGCAATCTACAGGGAGCATGTTACAGGGCAGGATTTGCTGAGCAGATTGATATACAGTTTATTGGAATAGATTCAGTAAAACTTATGATTTATATATTTATATCTCTGCTTTTTCTTACTTCAGTTGTACATGGGGGAAGTGTTATCAGTAATTGATAGCATTCCCTGTATAAGGCTACTTTCACACTAGCGTTTTTAAATTCCGGTATTGAGTTCCGTCAAAGGGGCTCAATACCGGAAAAAAACGCTTCAGTTTTGTCCCCATTCATTGTCAATGGGGACAAAACTGAACTGAAGACAACGGAATGCTCCTGAAAGCATTCCGTTCCGTCTTCAGACCGGAGAACAAACCGCAGCATGCTGCGGTTTGCTCTCCGGTCCAGGCATCCGCACCAAGACGGATCCGGAATGACCCCCAATGGAAGTCAATGGGGACGGATCCGTTTGGTGTGGACACACCAGTAATCCGGATCTGTCCTCCATTGATTTCCAATGGGGGGTCATTCCGGATCCGGCATACATACACACAGACTACATACAAACAAACATACAGACATACATACAAACATACAGACATACATACATACATACATACTCACGGGACGCCGGCAGCAGGTCTTCACGCGCCTCCTGCACGCTGCGATGACGTTTCCCCACTGCGCCCAGCAGAGGGCGCTGTGGGGAATCGTCATCACTGCGCGCAGGAGGCGCGTGAAGACGTTCTGCCGGCGTCCCGGGAGTATGTGAGTATGTATGTATGTTTGTATGTATGTCTGTATGTTTGTTTGTATGTAGTCTGTGTGTTGTTTTAATGTGTGTCATGTGTGGGGCCGGAGCGCTGCTCCGGCTCCACACATGTATAGCGTTAGCACGGATCCGTCGGCACCCTTTAGGTTCCGGATCCGTGCTAACGCTAGTGTGAAAGTAGCCTAAGGCATTAGTGAATCATGAATGTGTGTTTATGTTCTCCTTGGAGAACACATAGATCTATTGATATATCTCATCATGGGCAGGGCATGTGAATGAGACCTAAGTGTGCTTATACACTGCCTTGAAAAAGTATTTGGCCCCCTGGAACTTTTCAACCTTTTGCCACATTTCAGGCTTCAAACAAAAATATATAACATTTTAAATTTTTGGCGAAGAATCAACAACAAGTGGGTCACAATTGTGAAGTAGAACAAAATTTATTGGATCATTTAAACTTTTTTTTGTAATAATAAAACTGAAAAGTTGGGCGTGCAAAATTATTCGGACCATTTACTTTCTGTTCAGAAAACTCACTCCAGAAGTTCATTGAGGATCTCTGAATGATCCAATGTTGTCCTAAATGACTGATGAAGATAAATAGAATCCACCTGTGTGTAATCAAGTCTCCATATAAATGCACCTGCTCTGTGATAGTCTCAGGGTTCTCTTTAAAGCACAGAGAGCATCATGAAGACCAAGGAACACACCATGCAGGTCCGTGATACTGTTGTGGAGAAGTTTAAAGCTGGATTTGGATACCAAAAGATTTCCCAAGCTTTAAACATCCCAAGGAGCACTGTGCAAGCGATCATATTGAAATGGAAGGAGTATCAGACCACTGCAAATCTACCAAGACCTGGCTGTCTCTCTAAACTTTCATCTCAAACAAGGAGAAGACTGATCAGGGATGCAGCCAAGAGGCCCATGATCACTTTGGATGAACTGCAGAGATCTACAGCTGAAGTGGGAGAGTCTGTCCATAGGAGAACAATCAGTCGAACACTTCACAAATCTGGCCTTTATGGAAGAGTGGCAAGAAGAAAGCCATTTCTCAAAGATATCCATAAAAAGTCTTGTTTACAGTTTGCCACAAGCCACCTGGGAGACACACCAAACATGTGGAAGAAGGTGCTCTGGTCAGATGAAACCAAAATCAAACTTTTTAGAAACAATGCAAAACGATATGTTTGGCATAAAAGAAACACAGCTCATCACCCTGAACACACCATCCCCACTGTCAAACATGATGATGGCAGCATTATGGTTTGGGCCTGCTTTTCATCAGCAGGGACAGGGAAGATGGTTAAAATTGATGGGAAGATGGATGGAGCCAAATACAGGACCATTCTGGATGAAAACCTGTTGGAGTCTGCAAAAGACCTGAGACTAGGACGGAGATTTATCTTCCAACAAGACAATGATCCCAAACACAAAGCAAAATCTACAATGGAATGGTTCAAAAATAAATGTATCCAGGTCTTAGAATGGCCAAGTCAAAGTCCAGACTTAAATCCAATTGAGAATATGTGGAAAGAGCTTAAAACTACTGTTCACAAACGCTCCCCATCCAACCTCAAAGAGCTTTAGCTGTTTTGCAAGGAAGAATGGGCAAGAATTTCAGTCTCTAGATGTGCAAAACTGATAGAGACATACCCCAAGCGACTTGCAGCTGTAATTGCAGCAAAAGGTGGCACAACAAAGTATTAATGGAAGGGGGCCGAATAATTTTGCACGCCCCACTTTTCAGTTTTATTATAAAAAAGTTTAAATGATCCAATAAACTTTGTTCCACTTCACAATTGTGACCCACTTGTTGTTGATTCTTCACCAAAAATTTTAAATGTCATATCTTTTTGTTTGAAGCCTGAAATGTGGCAAAAGGTTGAAAAGTTTCAGGGGGCCAAATACTTTTGCAAGGCACAGCACAGATTGCTGTTAGAGATGAGTGAAGCAAGGTATTTTTTGCACAAAAAACAGTTTAAAACTTGGATCTAAACTTGGATTTGATTCAGAGGTACCAGTCGGAACCAAAGCCGAATTCAGATCCAAGTTATAAACAGTTTTCTGTTCAAAATCAAATACTGAAGTAATTCACCAAAGTCTCAAGAGACTTCGGGAATAACTGACTTTGCCTCATCGGGCTATGAAATTTCAATGCTTTACGGAGACAGATCTCAGTACGGCATTATACCAAAGTTCTGAGCAAAGCAACTTCAGATCTATGATCCAAAGCTCGCTTCGCTCATCCCTAATTGCTGTCATTCACTGATACTTGTACACAGGGGCGGTCTTAAATTCAGAAAGAGCAGAGGTTTCAATGTATAAATTACAGGTTTTGCTGACTCTTTTCCAATAAAACTATATATCAATCTGCTCGGCTTCTCCTGCTCTATAACATGCTATCTGCAGATGTGCTGCATCTTGTGGGGACAGGTCCTCTTTAAATGGAGGGTGCAGGAAAAATACACTTTAACCCTTTAACGCCCAATGACGGCTTATCCTGTCATGAGTAGGAGCCGCTTGCCGCCCCATGTCGGGATAAGCCATCATGGCATTAAACTGTCACCATGTCTGATGACATGGTGACAGTGCTGAGACCCCGGCTGTTACTTACAGCCAGGGGTCTCAGCTAACCAGCCCGGGACCAATGGGGGCCGTCCCGGGCTTGCGATTGCTGTGATTGGCTAGTCTGTTCAGACTAGCCAATCACAGCGATCGTAACTGAAATAAACTGTAAAATAAATAAATAAATTTAACAATATGTGATATATATATATATATATCCCCCCACCCCACTGTTTTCTCTGATGGCCGTTTGGGGAAGGGGGGGGTAATGTGCGGGCGGGCGAGCGATGTGTTGGTGGCTGCGGCGGGAGTGCCGCCCGCAATGATTTTTCAGGATGGCGAGCGGTTTTCAAGCAGAGTATCAGCATACAGCTGATACTCTGCTTGAAACTGCTGACATCGGTGCTGGCACCGATGTCAGCAGTTTAACCCCTTCCATGCCGCGGTCCGTAGGGACCTCTGTATGGAAGGGGTTAACAGGGAGGTCTCCCTCCCTCTCCCATCGGGCGCTGCGGTGCCCTGGCAGCGCCGATGGTGTGGCAAGAAGGGAAGGAGGAAGCTCCCTCTCCCTCCCATCGGGACGCTGCTCTGCTGTGGCAGCGTTCCAATGGTTACCAAGGCAACCGGACGCTTTAAGAAGCATATGGGTTGCCATGGTGTAAGCTAAGCCTCATCAGGCTCCTGCTAAAGGCAGGAGCCTGACAAGGCTTAGCAAGAGTTAAAAACTGCACTGTATTATAGAACAATCAGACCCACTGGATCTTCAAGAACCAAGTGGGTCTGAGTCTAAAAAAGTGTAAAAAAAAGTTTTAAAAAAAAATAAAAAAAGTTAAAAAAATGTTTTAAAAAAATCCCATTTTCCCCCCAAAACTCAAATTTGAAATTAGTAAAAAAAGATAAAAAATACTCCAAGCATGTTAGGTATCACCACCTTCGTAACAACCTGCTCTACAAAAATATCACATGTCCCGACCCCTCAGGTGAACACCGTAAAAAATCAAAATAAAAACAGGGTCAAAAAAGCCATTTTTCTCACTTTACATCACAAAAAGTGTAATAGCAAGTGATCAAAAAAGGCTTATGCCCCTCAAAATAGTACCAATCTAACCGTCACCCCTTCCCACAAAAAATTATCCCCTACCTGAGACAATTGCCCAAAAAATAAAAAAAAACTACAGCTCTCAGACAATGGAGACACTAAAACATGATTTTTTTTGTTTCAAAAATGATATTATTGTGTAAAACTTAAATAAATAAAAAAACAATACATGTTAGGTATTGCCACGTTCGTAACAACCTGACAAAAATATCACATTAGTTAACCCCTCAGGTGAACACAGTAAAAAAAATAAAATAAAAACTGAGCCAGAACAGCAAAAAGTGTAATATAAAGTGATCAAAAATCATATGTACCCCAAAATAGTATGAATAACACTGTCACCTTATCCCTTAGTTTCCAAAATATGGGCATTTTTTGGTTGTTTCTACTGTAGGGGTGCATTGGGGGGGTTTCAAGTGGGACATGGTGTCTCAAAACCAGTCCAGCAAAATTCGCCCTCCAAAAACCATCTGGCGCACCTTTCCTTCTGCGCTTGGCCATGCGCCCATACAGTAGTTTACAATCACATGCGGGGTGTTTCTGTAAATCGCAGAATCAGGGTAACAGTTTTTGAGGTTTTTTTTGCTATTAACCCTTGATTTGTTACAGGAAAAATTGGATTAAAATGGAAAATCTGCAAAAAAGTGAAATTTTGAAATGTCATCTCCATTTTCCTTTAATTCTTGTGGAATACATAAAGGGTTAACACAGTTTGCAAAATTAGTTTTGAAAACCTTGAGGGTTGTAGTGTCTAAAATGGGGTCATTTATGGTGGTTTCTATTATGTAAGCCCCACAAAGTGACTTCAGAACTGAACTGGTGCTTAAAAAAATGGTTTTGGAAAATTTCAAAAAATTTTTAAGAATTGCTTCTAAAATTCTAAGGCTTCTAACATCCCCAAAAAATAAAATTACATCTACAAAATGATGGCAACATAAATTAGACATATGGGACATGTAAAGTAATAACTATTTTGTGAGGGATCACTATCTGCCTTAATAGCAGAGAAATTCAAAGTTTGAAAATTACAAATTTTTCAAAATTTTCTGTAAATTTAGGATTTTTTTTATAAATAAAGGCGATTTATATTGACTCAAATTTACCACTGTCGGGGAGTACAATGTGTAACGAAAAAAACAATCTTGGAATCAGTCGAATCGGTGAAAGAATCCCAAAGTTATGAATTAATAAAGTGACACATGGCAGATTTAAAAAATGTGACTTCGGCATTAAGTGTAAAAGTAGCTTCGGCCTTAAGGGGTTAAGTCAGTCCATTACATATGCATGTTAAGTGAGTCCATTAGGAAAATATTTTTTTTTTCCCAGTGTATATTGGGTGGGGGTCAGAGGGAAATCCGGATAGACACTCTCTGCCGGTATCTGAATTAAAGTAGTTTTTTTTTTTTCCATGAAGAGAGCTATTATGATGCTCGACTGTATCTGACAGTGTAATGGAGTGATCATTTGGTCATGCTTGACAGCTGATCCAAGCAAAATCTCATCACTGTACTGGAAGTACATTGTCCGACACAAATAATTGACTTTTTTTTTTTTAGGGAGGGGGAAGCCATGTTTTCCTAATCATATACAACCCTGTTCATAATTTTAAGATATAATGGCCTTATATTTATAAACATGAAAAGGATTATCATAACATGTATATACGCAGTTAACTTACTCTTCTGTAGAAAGGACCATGGAATATCCATATAAACTATGTACATCATAATGGGCGCCCCAAGTTTGCCGTGCGTCCATGCAGAGTGTCTTTGAATACATTACGCGATCCATAATTGCTTAACAGAAAAAGACACAGATATTTTTATCATTCAGAAACCTTTTGCCACATTTTGTTCCTTTAGTTCCCGCAAATATACTTTTCTTAGAAGAGTGAATTATAAATGTGCTAGCTCCTTGATACATGACCATGCAGCTTGTACTAAGGCTGTTTAATGAACATCATAGTTCAAAGTGATCAATAAGTCAAGCTGCAGACAAACTCTGCCATTAACCTTTACAACCACTATTAAAATATTTTGGAAGCACTTTTGAGGTGACACGTTAATTAGTGTCTCGCTTCTATTTTCTTTCTTAGGCTTAAAAATAAATATCAAGTAGAAGAAGGTTACGAAGATCATGTTAGGCAGCTCAGCTTGTTTTATACCTATTTTTTAGTATGGAAAAATAAGGGAGATTTTGAATTGTACATACTGGGAGAATTAATATTTGGTTATATAATCAATCTTGTCAATGTAGCTTGATTGCTAGGCTAGGTTCACACTGATTTAAGGTATTACATTTGGCCGAGCCATTTTTAACACTCCAATGAATATATGCCTGAGACATACGCAAGTGGACTATAATTTTCAATACAGTAGAAGTAAAGGTATGTTAATTTTTACTGTTCAAATGGGCATATTTCATAAGAAGGACTACCTACTATAATAGAGGACTGGGAAATAGATTTTATAGGCCAGGCACCCCTTCTGTTTAAAAATAGAGTACAAAGGCCCTGATTTATCACACCTTCACTCCAGAATTCTGTCTTCAAAAAGTCGCACGATAGGGCTTTTGCGACTTTTTTGCGCAATTTTTTGCGACTTTTTGCATGTGTACACCACTCACTCCAGTTTGTAATATGGGTGGAAAAGTGGGTGTTAGCCATGTTAAAGTTTCACTCCAGATTTATTCATTGGCTTTTTAAAAAGTGAACAATAGTCGCAATCTATGGAGTAGGAAAAGTGGAGTAGCCTCTGACAGAAGTTAGTAAGGACAAGTTCAATTTATCAAACAACCGTGACGTTTGATAAATGTGGCACAAAGTACTCTAACGGCACTGACTTCAAAATTCTCCTAATGTAAATTCCCCCCAAAGAGTATACATTATGGTCCACATTTGAATCCAAAATGGGCTGTGAACCTATCCCTGTTAGTATTCAAAATGACCACTAGGCACATGTAGCACAAATTCTAGAGATTTGGTTCATGACATGGCTCCACATTGCATTCATTATAGCACTCTGATAACTGTGTCCCTGATAAATATGCCACATTTATTAACCCTATTAAAGTGTCACTGATCTCTGAAAACACTTTAATATGTCACTGCACCATAGCAAAGGTTATAATAGGTGGGGGTCTGTATTCTGGGCCCCCCACTGATACCATAGTTACATTAAATGATTTTCTAGATAAATGCACAAAGGCACAAAGCAGGATATTAATCACTAGCATTTCAGTTAATTTATGCAAAATAGTTTCCATACATGTTTAAAGAAAACGCTAGAGCAATCCTCATTTCAATGTCTAAGGTCTATTGCTTTTACTTGTTAAAAAATGGCAGAAATGACTTGTTTATATTCAGTTGCGGTAATTTACACATATCATTTGCATGTAAAAGAGTCCTAGATTGATAATAATAAGCGACATTGCCTTTTTATGTTGCTGTAAATGTTAAAAGCCTTTTATTCGGGATGATAATTGTCTAAAAAATGGTTAATCTATGAAAGTTTCCAATATACATAGATGGACAATTTGATTCTAAACTCTAAATGCCAAAAATTTGTTTGCAAAACAAATCAAATGCTTTTTTGATTTGCTTCAGACAAATCATGCAACAACAGCGCCCAGTGACATTTTACTATGAATATAAGCAGGAAAAATGAGGAATGAAGAAGATGGAGGAAGATTGGTTCAGAGGCTGACAGACATCTGGATCAGCCAATCAGAGGCAGAATTGAGGAATATCCTTTGCTGAGAACATTGTTGAATGGAATTAATAAATAACACTTTTCTAATACCAGCAGAGTGTCATTAATAGTGTTATTAAATGCATAGTGTACATTGGTGCAAGATACCAATATATACAGCAAAAAATGTGCTACAATAAAGCAAGTTTTATACCAGTGCTGTGTTATTAAAGGGGTTTTCTGAGAGTTTTTTACTGATGACCTATCCTCTAGCCACTATACAATGTGCAATGTTTGGTGAGCTGAAAGAAGGCCCTGGTGGTACTGTGAACAGCAAACAACTGATTAGTGGGGGTCCAGGGAGTTGGACCACCACCAATCAAATACTGATGACCTATCCAGTGTCATCGGTCAGGTGGCATTGTGACACCCAAAGGGACAAAGTGGTTTCTGCCAATGTACAAAACATCAGTTTTGTAAAAAAAAATTAACAAGGCATGGATCCATCACTTTAAGAGATCTGCCCTTGCTGCCACTGTCTGTCTGCTTACCATCATGTTCTGTCTGGTATGGTTACTGTTGCTGCCACCATCATGCCACTTCCGCTGTCTACCAACCTACCATCATGTTCCATACCATATAGCTGCTCTTGCAGCCATCAAGCCACTACCGTTGTCTGCCTGCCTAGCATCATATTCTGTGCCACCGTAGTTGCTATTCCCTGTTGCTAATTCCCCATGCTGCAACTTCTGATATTCTGTCCCCCATTAAGGCATAATATTTGGATATTTGTGCATAACAAGCCACTGTTTCTTACGACATTAACATATGTGTACGCTCATGTAATGCTCACTCAGCTATTTTCAGAAGTCCCATTGAAGTGAATTGAGAGGTTGCCACTAGAGATGAGCGAGCATGCTCGGGAGCAATTTTCGAGTAGTAGCGTACGCATCTTCTAATCTGTACACTAATGCGTACGCATCTTGTAATTCGTACGCATTAGCGTACAAATTTATAAAATGCGTACGCATTAATGTACAGATTAGAAGATGCGCATGCATTAGCGTACAGATTATAAAATGCGTACCCTACTACTCGAAAACTGCTGCCGAGCATGCTCGGCCAAGCATGCTCGCTCATCTCTAGTTGCCACACATTGAGATAGGAGCAGGTCTTGGGGTTGGAACCTACACCAACCCTATGCCACAAATGTCCTGATGGGTCAACCCAAGTGATGAGCACTTGGTTATATAGTCACACTATTGCTTATATATTCACACTAATTTTCCTAATTTATATTGTGTGTAAGAGGACCCTTGCTTTAAAAGTCTTACCAGGTGTGTATGGAGGATAGTTCAACTTGTTAAAAGAACATCCATTTCTTGATCCTTTGATAAAGTTGGAGACCTCATTCATATCCTATTAACACAATGTTGAGATTAGTCTCAAATATATATGAGCTTATAAATGCCCGTATAGTACTGCAAACTTATAGTAGCACAATCATTGTGAAAATTATAAGGTTCATTTATATGAGATAATTATTTCCTTTAGCACTCCAGCTGTTCTGCAACTACAACTCCCAGAATCCACCTTTGACTTCTATGGGATTTACAAGAACAGCAAAGTAAGAATGTGCATGCTGGGATTTGTAGTTTCACAGCAGCTGGAGTGCCAAAGTTGCTGATCCCTAGCATAGATGTTTCTCTGATCTGTGCCATAGACATTTATGCTTGGATGTAACTTTGTCCCTGTAGAGCAATGCACATATGTATCAGAGCATGTTTTTATTCCAGGTTGTACCTCCAACTTATTCTTTTTCTTCTCCACGATGAACATAGGTATACTATTAGGCTTGCCCTATATTATTAGGCTGATCCTGCTAAAATCAGTTGATGCAGCCAACTTTAACCCCTTCACCCCCGGAGGTTTTTTCGGTTATGCATTTTCGTTTTGCGCTCCCTGCCTTCAAACAGCCATAACTGTTTTATTTTTCTGTTCAGATAGCTGTATGAGGGCTTGTTTTTTGTGGGACAAGTTGTACTTTCCAACAACACCATTTAATATTGCATATGGTGTAGTGGGAAGCGGGAAAAAAATCGGGTGAAATTGCAAAAAAAACCGCTATTCCGCTACAGTTCTACGGGTTTCTTATTTACAGTGTTCGATGTGCATTAAAACTGACCAGTTACTTTCATTCTACTGGTCAGTACGAATACGGCAATACCTAATATGTATAGTTTTTCCTGCGTTTTGATAGTGATAAAATAATTAGAAAGTTGCACTTTTTTTTTTTCCTTGTCATATCTTGACCCCTATAAGTTTGGTATTTATGTGTACGGAGCTGTATGGGGGCTCATTTTTTGCGGGGCGATCTGAAGTTTTTATTGATACCATTCTGGGGTGTGTATGACTTTTTGATCACTTTTTATTTAATTTTGTAAAGAAAAAAAAAGCGTCAAAAAACGGCGAATCGCCATTTGGACACTTTTTCCCGCCACACAATTCGCCGTATTGGAATTTTTTTTTTATATTTTAAAAGTACGGGCGTTTTCGGTCACGGTGATACCCATGATGTCTATATTTATTTTTATTTAGGTATAGATTTTTTCATTATACGGAAAGGGGGGTGATTTGAACTTTTATATATTTTTTATATATTTTTTAACATTTTTTAAAAAAATTTCTGACTATTTTTAAGCTCAAATATGAGCTGATATATTGTTTTTTTTTTCCCTTTATGAGCAATCAGGGATTTACTAGACTGAGATAAATCCAAGAATTGCTAATTTCTTATCCTGGCCTGCCATCTAGTGGCCAGAATAAGAATTGCACTTTGAAAACTGTAATCCTCACCAGCGAGGATTACAGTTTTCATATGGTGTACAGACACCCCGATTGGCCACTTGGGGCGTCTGTACACCACCCGGAAGCGTATGCTTCCAGGTTCAGACGCATCCTGATGCCGTGATCACGTGTGATCACGGCATCAGAAGGCCCTTAGAAGACGCCGCCGATGGCAGTAAGTAGCGGCAAGTCTCTGCTGTTAGAAACAGCAGAGACTTGCCGGCCATGACGTCCGCCGCACCCACGAGCGGGCGTCATGTCCCCGCACCGCACATGTACGGCGCTGGTCGGGAAGGGGTTAAGCTTGCTTTTCACAATAAATGTATGGTGGCTGAACCAGACAATTCATGCGGAATCAGCAGACTATCTAATGTGTATAAGGGCCTCATGACTCTCTCTTGAGTGCTGATGTTGGGGAGAAAAGGAGAAGAGATTAGCCAGCACCAGAGGTATCTCCCCACTTCCACTCACAGAGCATGCATGCTCGGGCATGCTAAGTGTACATTAGCATGGGGAATCGGGAGAGAAAGCTGTCAGCCAAATGAGCTTGTTTGGACAACATTTACAGATACACTAATTTTCTTCTTCAATCATCCAAGATGGCTGCATGGCTTCTCAGACTACTTGATGCAAACTGGATTCGGTAGTTCAATACACTTCGTGCTGCTCTTGGATTGGCCAACATTGCTCATGTGAGCTATGCTGGCCAATCCAAAAGCAAGGCTGTACAAGTAGGACACGTCTTGGACTACTGATGCACAGTGTGCATCAGATAGTCTGAGAAGCTGTGCAGCCATCTTGGATGACAGAAAGTGGCCCTTCAGCTCAAAAGATGAAAACAAGATCCCCGGGAATGAATTCTGTTCATTTCCCAGTTAATGTTATTTTTTTTTTTCTTGAACCAGGCAGTTGTATTAATTATTCTGTAATATTAATTTAAGTCTGTAGTAGTCAGTTGCTTATAATTTAATAAGCAAAGCAAACATTATTTAATCTGATCTGCCAAATGAATATCACAATCTCAAGTACAGATGCAGCCAAGTTAAACTTGATGGTTAACGCATTAAGTAAAAAATGGTACAAAAATGTTAACTAGCTCTTTCAATGTATTTCAAAGGCTTTTGTCACGAGATGCCACAACATAACATCGTTACATGTGTTATAAGGCTACTTTCACACCAGGGTGCAGCAAAAATGCTTCCGTCATGATAATACAACTGTCTGCATCCGTTCTGAATGGATCCGGTTGTATTATTTTTTAAATAGCCAAGACTGATCAGTCATGAACTCCATTGAAAGTCAATGGAGGACGGATCCGTTTGGATCAGTTTCTTCATGCGGACACCAAAACGCAGCAAGCAGCGTTTTAATGTCCGCCTCCAAAACGGAATGCTGACTGAACTGAAGCAAACTGCAGCAAAATTGATGCATTCTGAACGGATCCTTTTCCAGTTTTGGCCCGTTTATGAGAACCTGTGACGGATCTCACAAACGGATCCTTACAACACAAGTGTGAAAGTAGCCTAAGCGTTATCAGAGTCAATTTTAGCTTGGCTAGAACTGTATTTGTACGTAAATACGTAAAATGTTACTATATCTTGTGTAATCTACCAGTAGATATTTTTGTTACTACTTTGAGATCATAAAAAGACAACAGTTTGTTTCCGTGTACGGTACATAAAGGTATTGTCTGTGATCTATTTGTAATAGAATAATGTTATTTTTTAATATAAAAATATTTTACTTACAATCCAAATTCCATCATAATTGACTTGCTTATGAAATTCCAGGCATTCATTCACCCACCACGTTGTACACTGACCATTAGTATAATCAGGAAATACAGTAACTCCAGGCCAGACCTAAAATGCAACAAATAATTACGTGTTTGTTGCTCTCATACATGAAATCCTACTTTCGCTACATGTGCAAAAAAACATTTTGAAACACTAACATTTACAGTATTAACTTATGTTTTAAATTACAAATACTTATGGAATAATTGAGATTTGTTCACTTCACATTTAAAATTATTTCTTCAATTCTCACTAAAAACCTATGAACTTGTCTTTGCTCTGTGATTGCTCACTTCCATATAGATTCAATGTTTCTAGGGTAGCAGATCACTAATTATACAGGGCAACACACTGTCCCAAAACAATGATTTAGGTGACCTCACCAACAATGCTTTCTCCAGATGACATTTTGTTCATTCATGGGGTGATCAGTGGCACCTTTATAGAGGACAGTTATTGTGAACAAACATTTCTAGGAATGCTCCTTCCCTATAACTGTCCTGGTAAAGGGACTTTTAGACATTAAGTCACTTGTTACACAGTTATTTAAACTGAAATAAGACTTGCTTAAATACTACCATTGTACTTCTGTTCTAGTAGGGTAATCTATTATTTGACTACTCTAATTGTAAAAGTCAATTTCTAAATTATTTTTTCTCCATATGAAAATTCAATTTAATTTCTCTGAATTAAAATGGAACATTTTTTGAGTGTCCAACCATTAGTATTGGAATGTGCAAGAACATAAACTTACCCATACATCGTAGTCTAAAGTTGATATAAAAAATGTACAATTTTAATTAAAATTATTTGTTGTGAAATTATTTGTGAACTTCTGAAAACAAGCTAACTGTTTGAAATTTTCGACTGATAGTCGGATGAAAGATCATTCATTCAAAGAAAGATGGTTCATGATTTTTCTTTGAAACAATAGAGGTAATTTATGACCAGATATACACTACTTTTGTGGCATATATCTGGCATAGATTCTGTTGCACGCTATATTGCAGCAGAACCTGCGTCTTCTTCCCCCGCTCACTCCAGATCTTAAAAAGTTGTTGTGGAGTGGGCGGGGGAGGAGACAGACCAGCAAGCCTGTCTCATTCATCATTTTCTACACCTGGTTTAGGCAAAGAAAATAGTCTAAATGTAAGACAGTAAGGAAGCTGTCTTACATTTAGAATCAGAGGTCGATATGGTAAAGTTAAGTAGGCCTCTATATAACTTCAGCAATCCACCACCAGCACAGGACTAACAACTTAAATGTCTAAATGTGTCCCAATGATCTTAGAAAGATCTTTCAACCATTGCTTGTTTGCATTTAACATGTATAGCAGTTTGAACAACGGCAATGGCTAACATGCAGTAAATAGTGTATGGACTTATTACTTTTACTATTTAATGTGGTATGGACAACTTTAGTTACTGTAACGATCTGAGACAAATTCTTCTTATTAATCTAGAATATACACTAACTACATTAAAGCCAATGTCACGTAATTGGCTTCTAAAGATAGAACCACTTCCAGACATTTCTGGTGGTGGCTTATGTGCAGGCAGAACTTAAGTATTGGGCGAAAATATGAATTTCCCTGAGATCATCTGTCTGGGAAGAGTCAGAATCTCCCTACACAAAGGAATCTTATAAAACATACCTCTCCAATTAGGGGGGTTCGCCCATCAGATTCATTTACCCATACACCAAGGGCTTGTCCTCTATCATATGCTTCATACGGTAGATCACCTACTAGTTTTTGATTGGAGATGGCAGGATCCTGTAATTAAATATTTATCCTTAATGCTTACATTGTAAAATTTTAACCTTCACTTTAATAGCAAAATGTTTCTAATATATTTTATAAACTGAATAAATTACTTCAGGAGCAGGAATAATTCTAAAAATATTACAAGACAGTTGAATAGAATTAAACAGGGGTGGACTGGGAATCTAAAGTGGTTCTGGAAAAAGCCTAAAAGTCTTATGTTGTAGGTGAGTCCAAACTGACAGAAGGTATGGCAACACATGTAGGTAGGGTCAGCTATACTATAGAGCAACACAAAATACTATCCTAGCAGAACCAAATACCACAGTGCAGCCTAATTTACTGCCCCAGAATGTGTCATTCTCTGGTGGCCATCAAAAGTTACCATTTTTCTCTCCTGCTCCTTATCTAGTTTTCTTTGATTAAGATACATATCAGGGGGCTTAAGAGGTAAGATGTGTCCCACAGCATCAAGCCAGCCCTACCTACAGCATGCTGCCTGGACTTCCCCTAGTAGTGACCATTATATTGCCCCCATTAGTATTTTCCTCATGTAGCCAAGGAAAGCAGAAAAACATATAATACTTGAATGCAGTTCCAAGTAAACATCTATGATGCAGGCCACAGGCCTTTTCCAGCCTGTGGTCTGAGATGCCTGTGTCCCTGCACTATTGCCTCATACTGTACATTGGCCTGTAGCCTATGAGGGTAAACAACAGGGCAGGGAGACATACCACAGTATTCAACACTATCCCTGATCTGAGGAAAGCCATACAGTTGAATTCAGTAGGGAATCTGCATCCGCAAGTGTAAATTATTACTGTTGAGCGAGCATGCTCGCCCGAGCACTATATTTGCTCGAGCATCTGTATGCTCGGCATATTGCGGTGTTCGGCCAAACACCGCGTGTGCTCGAGTGCGATGCTCGAGTCTCCTCCCTGCACGTTTGTTCGCTGCTACGCATTCATTCATTGTAATGCCGTAGCCATGTTGATTTGTACACTAATGCTACGCATTGTATGCTAATGAATATGATTTTGTATGCTAATGCTACGCATTGTACGCTAATGCGTAAAAATTTGTATGCTACTGTTACGCATCGTGTGCTAATGTGTATGAATTCAATTAATTAGCATAATTTTACGAGTGAAAGGAGTGAAAGAGGAGAAGTCGCGATTCTGACCTTTTCCTATGAACCAGACACCCTCCCCATGCTGTTCCCTAACATTTCTGTGGTGTTTCCACCATTTTCTCACGTTTCCCTATCAACCAGACACCCTTCCCTCTGCAGAGCAGGGGGTGCCTGATCTTCTCCCATTGACATTCATTATACTCGGGTGCTCGGCTGAGCACGCGAGCACCACCTAGTGTTCGGCCAGAGCACCCGAGCACCCGAACATCCGGGTGCTCGATCATCACTATTAATTATAGATAATTAGATTATGTTATACCAGGCTAGGAGCAGTGACGAGGGCTTGGGCATGGAGATGGTCCACCAAGAAATTTCTCTGTAGGGTTTATGGCCAGTCTGCCCCTGGCATTAAAACTAGACATACTTATCTTTCTTTCAATGTCACCAGAGTCACTTCACTGCTGGGTTTCCGTGCTCATAATCCATTTAGCAAAAAATATAGGCTGCCATAGAAAGGCTGTCTCACCATAGAATCCCTGTATCATGAGGGTCAAAGCTCAATAATCTAATTGCTACTAGACAGGCCCCAGAAAACAGCTGATTTGGCCTGGGATTATGAGACAGGCTGCTCATATGTGATATTGAAATGAATGCTTGTCATATATATCCACTGTACTTTATTGGTGGATCTCCCCTGTGACTAATAGAGGGCTACCCAAAATTTGGGACTTCTATGAAGTCAATATGGCTTAAACAGGCAGAATAACAGGATTTTCCTGATGGGAAAATATTCTACAACCCCTGGCAAAAATTATGGAATCACCAGTCTCTGAGGATGTTCCTTCAGTTGTTTAATTTTGTTGAAAAAAAAATAGATCACAGACATGACAAAAACTAAAGGCATTTCAAATGGCAACTTTCTGGCTTTAAGAAATACTAAAAGAAATAAAAAAAATAATTGTGGTAGCCAGTAACAGTTACATTTTTAGAACAAGCACAGGGAATAAATTATGGAATCACTCAATTCTGAGGAAAAAATTATGGAATCATCCTGCAAATTTTCATTACAAACAATAACACCTGCATCAGATTAAATCTGCTCGTTAGTATCCAGGTAAAAAGGATTGATCACACCTTGGAGAGCTGTTGCAACAAGTGGACTGACATGAATTATGGCTCCAACACCAGATATGTCAATTGAAAAAAAGGAGAGGATTATCAAACTCCTTAAAGAGGGTAAATCATCACGCAGTTGTGCACAAGATGTTGGTTGTTCACAGTCAGCTGTGTCTAAAACCTGGACTAAGTACAAACAACATGGGAAGGTGGTTAAAGGCAAGCATACTGGTAGACCAAGGAAGACATAAAAGCGTGAAGACAGAAAACTTAAATCAATATGCCTTGAAAACAGAAAATGTACAAGAAAACAAATGAGGAACAAATGGGAGGAAACTAGAGTCAACGTCTGTGACCGAACTGTAAGAAACCGCCTAAAGGAAATGGGATTTACATACAGAAAAGCTAAAAGAAAGCCATCACTAACACCTAAACAGAAAAAAACAAGGTTACAATGGGCTAAGGAAAGGCAATCATGGACTGTGGATGACTGGATGAAGTTATATTTAGTGATGAATCTCAAATCTGCATTGGGCAAGGTGATGATGCTGGAACTTTTGTTTGGTTCCATTCCAAAGAGATTTATGCAAACGACTGTCTGAAGAAAACATGCAAATGTCCACAGTCATTGATGATATGGGGCTGCCTGTCAGGTAAAAGCACTGGGAAGATGGCTGTCATTACATCTTCAATAAATACACAGGTTTACATTGACATTTTGGACACTTTTCTTATCCCATCTATCGAAAGGATGTTTGGGGATGATGAAATCATTTTTTTGAAGATGATAATGCATCTTGCCATAGAGCAAAAACTGTGAAAACATTCCTTGAAGAAAGACACATAAGGTCAATGTCATGGCCTGCAAACAGTCCGGATCTCAATCCAATTGAAAATCTGTGGTGGAAGTTAAAGAAAATGGTCCATGACAAAGCTCCAGCCTACAAAGCTGATCTGGCAACAGCAATCAGAGAAAGCTGGAGCCAAATTGATGAAGAGTACTGTTTGTCACTCATTATGTCAATGCCTCAAAGCCAGAGGTGGTGCAACAAAGTACTAGTGATGTGTTGGAGTGTTATTTTGTTTGTTTGTTTTTCATGATTCCATAATTTTTTCCTCAGAATTGAGTGATTCCATAATTTATTCCCTGTGCTTGTTCTAAAAATGTAACTGTTACTGGCTACCACAATTATTTTTTTATTTCTTTTAGTATTTCTTAAAGCCAGAAAGTTGCCATTTGAAATGCCTTTAGTTTTTTGTCATGTATGTGATGTTTTTTTTCAACAAAATTAAACAACTGAAGGAACATCCTCAGAGACTGGTGATTCCATAATTTTTGCCAGGGGTTGTAGAATATATGCTGATGAATTTGATATGTACTGTTTATATTTACTGTATATGTTTAATATATGCTTCCCCTTTAAACTCACCAATATGATGATATATTTTTGACCATTGGCATGCAGCATGTTAGCAAAGTTTGGAAGATCTGCAAATTTTTCTTTGTCATAAGTGAAATCCTTTCTATTTTCCATGTAGTCAATGTCAGTAAATTGAACGTCCTAAAATGAATGAAAGACATAAAAGAAAACATTCATAATATATTCATAAATTAAGATGTTATATTCTACATAACTCAAATGTATCCACCTTTACCTCTCCACTAATTTCTCAATTTCTCAATTTACAGACGTAATCAAAATATACATTTTTTCAAAGTTAATCACACTGTGCTACAACATCATGAATATCTTGAGCCAAGGCAAAGTTAAGGAAGCAGATATCTGTGCAGTTAGCACCATGTATGGCATATTGTAATATGTCATAAGTGTTATTAATGTATATCAGTATTTTGTGCCCAAATATGGAGCATATTGTGATTTACTAAGACATGCCTTTTATTTTCAAAATTATGGCACAGAACAAGCTCTAAGAAGCACTCTCACAGTACTGCATTACACACATTTCAGAAAAAAATTAGTTCCCTTTTAAGTTTATTTCACAGCTGGTCAAGACATCTCATGGACTTTGAAAGGGCTTTGATACAGCACAGTCGGCTAGAAAAATCTCCTTTCTTCACTTTTTTTTGTGATTCCAAAGATATTGAACAAACCTATGTACTTGTGCTGTCATGGATTTTCCCCCTGTGTATGTCTGCAAGAAAGCCACTATAACCTATTAAGTAGGTGTTACAACACACCAGAACCCCTCCACACAAATAACATGTCCACTAGCAAAACTTGCTGGAGATGCTTCACTCATGTCAGAACTCACCTCACATTTGGTGGTCATGCCCATTAATTATGTCCTCAAATTTGGTCTCAAATAGAACAAACTATCCATAACATAACTGATCCACAATTCAAACTGACAGCTGACAAGGTCTTTCTTGCAAGGCCAGTCTATGGCTGCCATCCCTCTAGACCAATCTAGTTACACACCTTATTGTAGCTACCAAATAGCTTATACCTGTACATTTGCTCCAGATTCAACCCACTAATCATTCCCAATGAATTACCAAAGTCTATCAAATATGGAGATTTGAGGAGAGCCGGACCCACAGGTTTAATCAGTCTTTTCTCAAGATATTGTCTCAGAGGCTTTCAGACCAGGCCCAATGCAACAAACATGATTCTCATCCAGCTCATTCTATCTCAACATAAAAATATTAATTTGCACAGAATATGCTATGTCAAGTGATCTCCCTGGGACAGACAGGTACTGTGCTCTCACTTGTGGATAAAGTACAACCATGTCTTCCCTCATTTCAGTGTCGTCGCTGCTGAAAAATGATATGTTCATCTACTTATATTTGCTTTTCAATAAAAAGGGAATTTACAAAATAAATAAATAAAATACCTTATGACATGTACCTTCCTAACATTTTAGTGGGAGTGGTCTTTAAAATTGCAAGTGCTTGTCTTTCATAAATATAAGTCACATCCCTTGCAACATTTTAATGCATATTGTAATAATGTTTCTGTTGAATTTCACCTAATAAATATGCTCTACAATATTTACTCATTACTAAATGTATTTCTTAAAATCCATATAGATGCAGATGAGTTTGTCATCCAGCAAATGTCATGAGGTGTCTAAATGTTTTACATAGAGCTACAAACTGCTGTTGAATTTTCTTACCTCAGATAAGTATCAAAATTCACAAAATAAATTGTTGGCCCTGCAAACCCCGACCCCATCCCCCCACATTAAACATTAAAGGATTTTTTAATTTTTTTTTTACAATAGGACTTATAATTTTAGCCCTACAGAGGACTTAGAGAGAGAGGCAGAGATGTTTCACCATTATATTGCTATACAATAATTTGTACTTTGATTTTATACAAGAAATAAAAATTACTACATATGGAGATAACAACCCAACTAACCACTCCCCTTTTTCCAGTGGCCAAAAGAAAGAAAAGAAAAAGTGGGGTCCTTCATATGTGTTTACATTGGAAAGATAAATAAATAAAAAAAGAATAAAAAAAGAAAAAGTGAGAAGTGCAGACCCTAGATGTGTTTTATCACATTTTAGAGGCCAGAATGCACTAACAGTGGTTGACTTCAAACTGTCATATTGTATATATGGTAAGGCTATCCATTAGGCTGATGTAGATAGTTATACTCCTTGCCTCTAGATGGAGCTGGTCATCTGCTGCATCTGTACAGAGGAGGGTGAAATTGGTGGTTGGAGAAAGAGAGTGCAGTGTAGTGAGTCAGCAGAACACAGTGGAGAAGCAGGGTCCAGCAGCTTTCCTGGAATCCTAACCTCAAATGCCACTGGCAAACCTAAAAGCCAGTGAAGTCATCATTAATTCTACAGCCAGATCAAAGTGCCACAAAGTGTTACACCAGGTGGAGGTAATCCATATTCTAATTGTTTTGGACTCCATCACTAACAAGTTCCCAGGAGACGCTCCACAGCTCCTGAGGAAAATTGTCGGATGATAAGTACACTATTATCCATAACCCTGAGTAACACATTACCCTTCTGGAGTGTGAACTTAATTCTCAAACTGTACCCAAAGCCTTGCTGTTTTCTAGAGACTTTATATCTCAAACCAGAAGGACCAGCCTTCTTGGAAAGCCTACCATACCTATCATTTTGTATGCCATCTCTGTGTGCATAATCTGTACAATAAGGAGAATTCAGGAATTAAGTAAAAGTTCCCCTGTTTACATCAGAAACGGTCTCCTTTTCACTCCTACTCCAAAAGTTTGTGTCTATTTAAGACACTGGCATCACGACATTCCAGGACCCAGCCGACCGACACTATAAAAGTTTACATCAAGGGCACCTCGCCTCACCATCAGGCGGGGGTCCTGAGTACAGAATGTGCCCTGAGGGAAGTAGTGTCCCCCCTCCATCCACTGCACGCCAGCCCAGGAAGTCACCAAACCGTGAGTAACCATCGGCAACACCACACCTGTGACACAATAATCATTTTATCTCATAAGCCCTGCGGCTGGTCCGTTGCAATATTATGTACCAAAATTCTTTTTAAAAAAACAATAAAAACAAAATGCAAATAACAAATAAATTTAAAACGTTCCTATTTCAATCAAAACCACCACCATAAATTCCCTGTTCATGCAAGATTATACACACTGAATATTAACATGATTGACAAAAATTAAAAAACCTATATGAATAATTTCTTTGCCTCGAGGCAAGGTGAGCAGGTCACAGTGGCTTGTGATTGGCTGCAGTGGTCATATGGTCATGACTCTGCCTTGGGGATCAGTACAACCACAGTACAAGCCTTATGCTTGCTGGGCAGAAGGAGTCTATACTGCACATGCTCGGATTACATCTCTCTACACCTAGAAGGGACAGATGTTGGCATCAAGTCTCCCCTATGCCAAGGTCTATCTCTTCCAGGTGTAGGGCGATATCAATGGTAAATGCACAGCAGACTCCTTCTGCTCAGTAGGCTTTAGGCCTTTACTTCATGTGCGCTGATCCCCGAGGCAAATACGCCATCACAAGAATACAGGGCCATGAAAAATTATGTCATCACTGCCTGGAAAGCACACATCCAATAATTCATTTGGACTACTATGGAAGTTTGTTGCAGAAATTTTCTGTAATTAAAAATCAGTTCCACTCATTTGACAGGCGAATAGGAGCAATTTCCAGCTGCAAAAAAATTCAGCAACAAAGCCTGCTGCATGTGCAGGCACACTAACTGTCACAGCTTGCAGAGGTAAATCATTCCATATCATGGCCTGTGACCAGCCGGTGGCAGTTGGAGGATGGAACTTATAGATGCATGTGTACCTTGCTCATTCAGCTAAGTGGCAGGACCTGCACATTACTATACAGACTGAACACCAGAGGGCACCATGGTAATGAAATAAAGGGAATATCTCAAAACTGGAGCATTTTTGTAGCAAAAAGTAAATTACAAATGTAATTAGTTTTTCATGCTGCATTATACAACACTAGTCTGCAATGTTAAGACAACCCTTTTAATTTGTTAATTTACTGTAGCAATGTACTGGATTACAACAGATGGTAGATGTATGAATGAATGTGTAGATATATGAATGAATCAAGCAATACTTTGTTCAGTACATGGTTTTCCAAATACTAAATACTATAATAAGCTTACATTTATCTGCAAAGTGATATAGTTTTATATTTGGAACTGCCTACTTACATTTTATGATATAATTTTTTGAGTTCCTTACTTAGGGAGTTATTTACTAACAGAAATACATCTATATTAGGTATATTTCTGGTGCAGATTGAGGCACAAAGTTTTTTTGTGCTGCAATCTGCGTCTTTTCCCTGATCACGCCTAGGTCTAAAAAAGTAGGCGTGAGCGGGGAAAGGAGACAAGCTGGCAGGTCCATCTCATTCATCATTTTCTATGACTATTTTACGTGTAGAAAATGGTCTAAATCTACGCCAGCAAGGGAGCCAGCGCCTCTACATAATTTTGTCGGGACAGTGCCAACGTAGGGCCTTATTAATACTGGTGTCTAAATCATCGGTCTTAATAAATGATCCCATTCCCTTCCAAATTAGATCATAAAAAATACAATCTTAAAAAAAGTCATATAAAAATATTAGGGAGTTAATCAAGTTGTATCACATTGCATTAATGTGTGCATTACACAGCAGCTGTTATTCGGTTTCAGGATGGTGGGTACTGTAGGTTTCGAAGCCTCTTCCTATTCTATGGATGCCATTCTATAAAATATAATATGTTGTTGTGAAACTCCACATTCAAACACTAAACATTTGCTCCTGAACCAGCAGATTTCCATTTCAAAGTCAGAAACTTTTGGAATAGTTCAGAAACTGTACTGTAACTAACATTGGGCAGTCTGAAGGAACATTGGCTTATGTACCCATTTTCTACTCACATATGGAATATTAATGGCTCGGTTTCTTTGAACTACGTCCTTAACTTCATCAAGTGATTTGTAGCCCCATCGACTGAGATGGAATCCAAGAGTCCAATATGCAGGCATGTATGGTTTTCCAATAAACTAAAATAGATAAATAAATAATGATGATACAGACCAAGAATTGCATTTTTACATATGATTTTACACTTACATTGCAGTTACATCATAGCCATGGACATGAGTAAAAACAAGCACAAAAACCGATGCTGCCCATAACCGCAATTTTGGTTATAGCAACATGCAACACGAATAAAGAAAACACAAGTAATACAAGATTTATTTCTGTTTTATTTTTGGAAGAACTAAAGAGATAACCTTCTTCAATCATAAAAGAGGAAATGTTTCATCCCCTCAATATCCTGGGCTGTTCTTTGTGACTTAATATGTGCTTCATTCTCTGATGAAAGTTAAAGCCAAAAAGCAATGCATACCTCTAGATACTCCATAACAACTTCTTCTGGATTGTTGCCAACAAACACATAAAAGTCCAGGATTCCTCCAATTGTTCTATAAGTTACTGCTGGTGCAGGCTGAATTATTACTTCTGTAATGTAAAATGTAGTAAGAAATATAAAATAATAATAATAATAATAATCTATTTAGTTGTATAAGTGAACATATAACTAAACCAATATATAAAAATTAGATCAAAATATAATGGTTCGCCCAACCCCTGTCGATATACAGTATATCATGCAGGGTTGCTCCTGCTCTAGTGTATCCTGCTCATATATATAGTATTAAATGGACAGCCACTCATTTCAGTGGGCATCATGTAATGCTACAATTAACAGAAGGAGAAATGTGTGGCTGGTTGTAACCTTCTCTGATAGTAAGGAGGAGTAAAGAGGAGTTTCAGAACCTAAGCTGGCTTTTTCTCTGAAAGAGAGTTCTTGGTAATACCCGTTTCATTTCGAAACTATTGGTACAATGAATAAACATGTAAAAATAATATAATTATTAGCAATTAAACTAAATAGAATGGGCAACATAGTGTCAAGATCAGTGGATGTGGATCCACTGTGTCACGAGAATGACTTCCCCTAAGGGCGTTGTCTAAGTGTACCTCCCGTTCTTCACAGTACCCCTGATGGTGGGGATAGGCTTTCCCGAGGAGGTACACCAGGTCGCTACCTCTTGGGGTGAGACAATACTCGTGACAGCTGGCCAGACGGACGGAGTACTAAGGTGCAAAACACCAGAGAGACAGATACGCACGGCAGACACACACCAGGGAAGGAGACTGGAGTCAGCAATGCACTGGAAGCAGACCGGAGAGGATCAGCCAGGGGCAGGAATCAGGAACAGGACCCACGAACAGGAGCCAGGAACGGAAGCCAGGTACTGGATAGTAGTGTTCACACAACAGCAGGACTAGGGCAATGTTTGCACTGCAGCAGGACTGGGGCGGTGTTCTCACTTCAGCAGGACTAGAGCGGTGTTCACACTACAGCAGGCCAAGACAGTGTTCTCACTTCAGCAGGACTAGAGTGGTGTTCACACTACAGCAGGCCAAGACAGTGTTCTCACTTCAGCAGGACTAGAGCGGTGTTCACACTACAGCAGGCCAAGACAGTGTTCACTCTATAGCAGGACTAGAGCGCTGTTCACACTACAGCAGGACTAAGGCAATACGGGAACCTTCGCAAGTCAGGATGACTTATAATGCTCAGGCAAGGAGTAAGTGTCCAAGGTAGACTTATATAGTTTCAGACAGGAGGAAAGGGGAGGAACCAATTAAGGAGCTGACCTAATAAAATGCAGCACCTGGAGCCCAGGGCAAAAGAGAACAAGACTTCACCCTGACCAAGCAACAAACATCAAGGCAGCAAAGAGCGAGAACGCCGGCCGCAGCAGTAAGTACGCGTGCGCCGCCTGGGACCCCTGGGAGGCGTTACAGTACCCCCCCTCTACTCCCCCTCCTCCTGAGGCCGGCAAGAAACTTTTTGAGTAGAGTAGGGGCATTGTTGTTGTCCTCAGGTTCCCAGGACCTCTCTTCAGGACCAAAGCCTTTCCAATCCACAAGATAGTATGTCTTCCTCCCACGCCTCTTCATGTCCAAAATGTCCCTCACCTCATATTCCGGCTCAGGATCTACAGTGACAGGATCTGGGGTAGAAATACTGCGGGAATAGCGGTTCAGGACCAAAGGCTTGAGCAGGGACACATGGAAATAATTGGATACACGCAAACTAGGAGGCAGGTGGAGTTTATAGGTGACATCATTGATCCTTTTCAGCACCTCGAATGGTCCCAGGAACCGAGGTGCCAACTTGTAGCTTGGAACCCTTAACCGGATATTTTTAGAAGATAGCCAGACCTTTTCACCTATGGAAAATTGTGGAGGCTTCTTGCGCCTCCGATCCGCATATTTCTTCATACGAGTCACCGCCTTGGAGATGCAGTCCTTGGTTTGGCACCATATTTTTAAAAAGTCCCTGAAAGAGGAATCTGCAGCTGGTACCCCAGAAGGAGCGGTAACAGGAAGAGGAATTTGTGGATGGCACCCATAGACAATGAAGAATGGTGAAGAGCCTGAGGATTCACTGGTGTGGTTATTGTAAGAAAACTCTGCCCAAGGTAGCAGCTGGGCCCAATTGTCTTGTCGAGCAGAGACAAAATGACGAAGGTAGTTCTCCAGTATCTGGTTAACTCGTTCCACTTGTCCATTTGTCTGGGGATGGTATCCGGACGAGAAATCCAACTCCACTTCTAGAAGATGGCAGAGAGCTCTCCAGAACCTGGAAGTGAACTTAACACCACGGTCGGAGACAATATGTAAAGGTAGGCCATGTAGGCGGAAGATGTGCTCCACGAAGAGACTGGCAAGTTTGGTGGCAGAGGGCAGTCCAGACAGAGGAATGAAATGGGCCATCTTAGAAAAGCGATCCACAACTACCCAAATGACGGTGCAACCAGTAGACAGTGGTAAATCGGTAACAAAGTCCATACCAATGTGTTGCCAAGGGGCATCTGGAATGGAAAGGGGTAACAGCAGACCAGATGGTTTGGACCTGGAGGATTTGTTTTGCGCACAGATGGTACAGGCGGAGACGTATTCCTCCACCTCTTGAGAGAGGTTAGGCCACCAGTAATGCCGTGAGAGAAGCTGGATGGTTTTACGAACCCCTGGGTGACCAGCAAGTTTGGAGTCATGACCCCAAGCTAAAATACGCCTCCTTTTGGAGACTGGTACAAATATCTTCCCAGGAGGAATGTCTTTAATCTGGACGGGAGCCACGGAAATCAGACGAGCAGGATCAATAATATACTGGGGTTCCTCTTACTGATCCGAAGAATCAAATGACCGGGAAAGAGCATCTGCTTTGGTATTCTTCTCAGCAGGGCGAAAGTGTAGCTCAAAGTTGAAACGAGAAAAGAACAGTGCCCATCTAGCTTGATGAGGATTTAGGCGTTGTGCAGTTTGGAGGTAGACCAGGTTCTTGTGGTCCATGTAAATCACCACAGGATGTTGTGTACCTTCCAGCAAATGTCGCCATTCTTCCAAGGCCAACTTAATGGCCAAGAGTTCCCTGTCCCCGATAGAATAGTTCCTCTCAGCAGAAGAAAAGAGTTTGGAGAAGAAACCGCAGGAAATCATCTTGCCTCTGGAGTTCTTCTGCAATAAGACTGCTCCAGCTCCAATGGAAGAGGCATCCACCTCTAGGAAAAATTGCTTGGCGACATCCGGATGTTGAAGAACAGGAGCAGAGGTAAAAGCCTGTTTTAACTCGGTGAAAGACGCCTCTGCCTCCGGGGTCCATACTTTTGCGTTCACTCCCTTTTTGGTCAGGGCAGAGATCGGGGCGGTGAGGGAAGAGAAACTATGAATGAACTGGCGGTAGAAGTTGGCGAATCCCAAGAATCTCTGAATTGCTCGGAGACCCTGGGGGCGTGGCCAGTTCAACACTGCTTTAAGTTTGTCTGGATCCATTTTTAGACCGGTATCAGAGACAACGAATCCAAGGAACGGCAGAGAGTTTCTCAAAAATGCACTTCTCCAGTTTCGCATATAGCCGGTTCTCTCTGAGCCGTCGCAGGACAAGACGGACATGTTTCCGATGTGAGGTCAGATCAGGAGAAAAGATGAGAATATCGTCCAAGTAGACCACAACACAGACATTAAGCAGGTCCCGGAAAACATAATTGACAAACTCTTGAAAGACCGCTGGGGCATTACAAAGTCCAAAAGGCATGACGAGATATTCGTAATGACCGTCCCGTGTGTTAAAAGCGGTCTTCCATTCGTCTCCTTTTCGGATGCGGACAAGATTATATGTCCCTCGCAGGTCTAGTTTGGAGAAGATCTTCGCTCCACGAATTCTGTCAAAGAGTTCCGGGATCAATGGCAACAGATACTTATTCTTCATGGTGATCTGATTAAGGCCCCGATAGTCTATGCAAGGTCTTAAAGATCCATCCTTCTTCTGGACGAAGAAGAATCCTGCACCAGCTGGCGAAATGGACTTGCGGATAAATCCCCTCTCAAGATTATCCTTGATGTAGACTGACATAGCCTGGGTCTCAGGAAGCAAAAGTGGATAAACTCGACCGCGAGGGGGAGTAGTTCCTGGTAGAAGGTCAATTGGACAATCATAGGATCGGTGGGATGGCAGTGTTTCAGCCTCCTTTTTACTAAATACATCAGCAAAACTGGCATACTGTGATGGCAGTCCTGATAGATCCCCCGTCGGTGGAGGCGGAGGAGTGGGCCGGACTTCAGACAGGCAGGTGGAGAGGCAAGAGGGTCCCCACCGGAGGATTTCACCAGAGTGCCAGTCCAGGGTTGGAGAATGCTGGCGAAGCCAGGGAAGACCAAGAATGACTGGATTCACAGAAGCTGGCAGGACATAGAAGACGATCTCCTCAGAGTGCAAAACCCCAACTTGCAGTCTAAGGGGCATGGTAACAAACTGCACTGGCTCAGGTAGTGGCATTCCATTTACCGACGCAACAGATAGAGGTCTCAACAGCCGGGAGGTTGGAAGCCGGTACTGACTGACAAGGTCTTGCAGGATAAAGTTACCAGCTGAGCCCGAATCCAGGAAGGCAGACACAGTGACGCTGGTTCTCTCATGAGAGAGGATCACAGGAATTGAAAGCTTAGGAGAGGATTTCTCCGCGTCTAGAACCACCTCTCCAACATGTCCTAGACTTTGGAGTTTCCCGGTTTCAGCTGACAATTCCGGGCAAAATGGGCCTTGCCAGCACAATAGAGGCACAAGTTCTCAGCTCTGCGGCGTTGTCGCTCCTGATCCGACAATCGGAGACGTTCCACTTGCATAGGCTCCTCCAAGGAAGCAGAAACTGGAGGCTGGATCGGCCTCTGGAAGGAAGGCGCAAGGCGAGGTGCTCTTTTGCTACGCAAGTCCTCCCTGGAATGCTCCCTGAAACGCAGATCAATTCTGGTAGCTAAAGTGACCAGATCATTCAAGGTAGACGGACGGTCACGACCAGCTAGCTCATCTTTAATCCGCCCTGAAAGACCTTCCCAGAAAACTGCTAGCTGAGCCTCATCATTCCATGCTAGTTCAGCGGCCAGTGTCCGGAACTGAATTGCATACTGGCCCACAGTCATGGAACCCTGGCATAGACGCAGCAAAGCAGAGGCAGCAGATGAAGTGCGGCCTGGCTCCTCAAAAACCATCCGGAAGGTAGCCAGGAACGCCTGCAGACTTAGTAGTCTCTGGTCCGCCACGCTCCCAGATAGGATTTGCCCATGCCAGGGCCTCACCAGATAGCAGTGACACAATGAAAGCTATCTTTGCCCGTTCAGATGTAAATTTGTGTCCATGCAGCTCAAAGTGTATGAGGCACTGGTTAAGGAAGCCTCTGCAGGACTTGGAATCCCCGCCATAACGAGGTGGCAGCGGCAGATGAATTCCGGAAGCACTCTTATCCAGGGTCACAGGCGCGGAAGCTGGAGGAGTTGCTGAGACTTGTGGTGCAGCTATTACTGGAGGAGAAATGGTGTCTAGGCGGGCAGAAATATTTTGCATGAATTGCATTAAAACATCCTGGCGCTGACTTTGACGTCTCATCTCACTTAATAGATCTGATACAGCAGGCTTGGGGTGACCAGCGGGATCCATGGCCTGAGCGTACTGTCAAGATCAGTGGATGTGGATCCACTGTGTCACGAGAATGTCTTCCCCTAAGGGCGTTGTCTAAGTGTACCTCCCGTTCTTCACAGTACCCCTGATGGTGGGGATAGGCTTTCCCGAGGAGGTACACCAGGTCGCTACCTCTTGGGGTGAGACAATACTCGTGACAGCTGGCCAGACGGACAGAGTACTAAGGTGCAAAACACCAGAGAGACAGATACGCAGGGCAGACACACACCAGGGAAGGAGACTGGAGTCAGCAATGCACTGGAAGCAGACCGGAGAGGATCAGCCAGGGGCAGGAATCAGGAACAGGAACCACGAACAGGAGCCAGGAACGGAAGCCAGGTACTGGATAGTAGTGTTCACACAACAGCAGGACTAGGGCAATGTTTGCACTGCAGCAGGACTGGGGCGGTGTTCTCACTTCAGCAGGACTAGAGCGGTGTTCACACTACAGCAGGCCAAGACAGTGTTCTCACTTCAGCAGGACTAGAGCGGTGTTCACACTACAGCAGGCCAAGACAGTGTTCACTCTATAGCAGGACTAGAGCACTGTTCACACTACAGCAGGACTAAGGCAATACGGGAACCTTCGCAAGTCAGGATGACTTATAACGCTCAGACAAGGAGTAAGTGTCCAAGGAGGACTTATATAGTTTCAGACAGGAGGAAAGGGGAGGAACCAATTAAGGAGCTGACCTAATAAAATGCAGCACCTGGAGCCCAGGGCAAAAGAGAACAAGACTTCACCCTGACCAAGCAACAAACATCACGGCAGCAAAGAGCGAGAACGCCGGCTGCAGCGGTAAGTACGCGTGCGCCGCCTGGGACCCCTGGGAGGCGTTACACATAGGCACACATTTTAGATATTAATTTCAGAGGATATTTTATGTAATATACACTATATCTCTTTTTAATGGTAATATATTCTACAACAAATACCATAATAAGGAGCACGGAAGATATGAAAATTTATTGCTCATACTAAGAAACAGCAAACTATATTTTATTATAGAGAATGACTTTAGGATTAAGCAATAAAGTACTTGCCCATTGCATTGCTGTTCATTAAAAAGACACCAAAGGATGCTCCTGTTTCATCCTCCAAACAGAGGAAAAATGTCTGTGCACCATATAAATTGAATCCATCCTGCAAAATAAGCAACACAATTTAGTACTTTAGTGTAAACCGTAGATGCAAACCTTGGTCCATTACAAACAATGGGACCATTTATCAATAGCATTGAAGGATGCATGCACTTAGGTGAATAAAAATGGAACAAGTGGAATGATAATTTTGTTGCAACTCTCTAGTCATGTTAGACTAAGGGCCCTGTTAAACTGCATAATTTTCTGACAATCACCAGTAATGAGTGTTTATTAGAGATGAGCGAACATGCTCGTCCGAGCTTGGTGCTCGTTCGAGCATTAGGGTAATCGCATATGCTCGCTACTCAGACGAGCATATCGCGATCCTCGAGGAAATGACAACTTCCTCTTCCTGCATGTTAGCAGGAAGAGAAAGTTGCCATTTTTTCAGTCAATCAACATGCAGGAGAGTCTTTGGTATCTCCTAGCATCACGTGGGGCCCCTACAAGTCGATAGCAGGGATTGGCTGGCCAGATCAGATGACCTGGGAATATAAGAATAAGGTCCCGCGCTGCTCTCGTCGTACGCCGCCAGCATGAGATTAGGGATAGAGCTGCTGTCTGTCAGGGAGAGTGTTAGGGCCTGAATTTAGTTGTTGGTTAGGCAGGAATCACCCACAAAGAACCCAACAGCCCTTCTAAGGGCTACAAGCACAGTTTTTTTTTTGGTCTCCTCCTGGCTGCTGGCTGGGACTTGTAGTGCAGCTACCGCCATCTTGGCTGCACACTGTTAGGGCGTGAAATTAGAATCTGGTTAGGCAGGAATCATCCACAAAGAACCCAACGCTCCTTCTAAGGCTTCATTCACACGACCGTATTTTGTTTCCGTGTCCGTTCCGTTTTTTTTGCGGACCATATGCGGATCCATTCATTTCAATGGGTCCGCAAAAAAAACGGAAGGTACTCCGTATGCATTCCGTTTCCATATGTCCGTATTTCCGTTCCGCAAAAAAGATAGAACATGTCCTATTCTTGTCCGTTTTGCTGACAAGGATAGGCATTGTTACAATGGATCCGCAAAAAAAACGGAAACACGGATGCCATACGGAACGTCATCCTTTTTTTTGCGGATCCGCAATTTGCGGACCGCAAAACACATACGGTCGTGTTAATGAAGTCTAAGGGCTACAACTAAATTTTTTTTGTCCTCCTCTCGGCTGCTGGCTGGGACTTGTAGTGCAGCTACCGCCATCTTGGCTGCACACTGTGCACTGGTGGCAGAAAGGGGACAGCACATGGTCCACACAGACCCCAATGAAATTGCCCAAAGTCCTCTCAGTACTCATTTTTGCTGCTGCTGTACCTTGGCTTGCTGGGATCTTAGTGCAGTCTAGGGAATACGTTTTGTCACTCAGTTATATAAACTACAGTCCAGTGAACAATTGTGAGGTGTGCAATACACTAGCCGCAGTCTAGAGAATACGTTTTTTTCACTCAATTATATAAACTACAGTCCAGTGAACAATTGTGAGGTGTGCTGTGCAGCAGCGTCAGTCTATAAAATACGTTTTTTTCACTCAATTATATAAACTACAGTCCAGTGAACAATTGTGAGGTGTGCGATACACTAGTCGCAGTCTAGAGAATACGTTTTTTTCACTCAATTATATAAACTACAGTCCAGTGAACAATTGTGAGGTGTGCTGTACAGCAGCGTCAGTCTATAAAATACGTTTTTTAACTCAATTATATAAACTACAGTCCAGTGAACAATTGTGAGGTGTACGATACACTAGCCACAGTCTAGAGAATACGTTTTTTTCACTCAATTACATAAACTACAGTCCAGTGAACAATTGTGAGGTGTGTGATACACTAGCCGCAGTCTAGAGAATAATTTTTTTCACTCAATTATATAAACTACAGTCCAGTGAACAATTGTGAGGTGTGCGATACACTGGCCGCAGTCTAGAGAATACGTTTTTTTCACTCAATTATATAAACTACAGTCCAGTGAACAATTGTGAGGTGTGCAATACACTAGCCACAGTCTAAAGAATACGTTTTTCCTCTCAATTATATAAACTACAGTCCAGTGAAAAATTGTGAGGTGTACGATACACTAGCCGCAGTCTAGAGAATAATTTTTTTTCACTCAATTATATAAACTAAAGTCCAGTGAACAATTGTGAGGTGTGCTGTACAGCAGCATCAGTCTATAAAATATGTTTTTTCACTCAATTATATAAACTACAGTCCAGTGAACAATTGTGAGGTGTTCGATACACTAGCCGCAGTCTAGAGAATACTTTTTTCACTCAATTATATAAACTACAGTCCAGTGAACAATTGTGAGGTGTGCTGTACAGCAGCGTCAGTCTATAAAATACGTTTTTTTCACTCAATTATATAAACTACAGTCCAGTGAACAATTGTGAGGTGTGCGATACACTAGCCACAGTCTAGAGAATACATTTTTTTTCACTCAATTATATAAACTACAGTCCAGTGAACAATTTTTAGGTGTGCGATACACTAGCCACAGTCTAGAGAATACGTTTTTTCACTCAATTATATAAACTACAGTCCAGTGAACAATTGTGAGGTGTGCGATAAACTAGCTGCAGTCTAGAGAATACGATTTTTTTCACTCAATTATATAAACTACAGTCTAGTGAACAATTGTTAGGTGTGCGATACACTAGCCGCAGTCTAGAGAATAAGTTTTTTTTCACTCAATTATATAAACTACAGTCCAGTGAACAATTGTGAGGTGTGTGGTACACTAGCCACAGTCTAGAAAATAATTTTTTTCACTCCAATATATAAACTACAGTCCAGTGAACAATTGTGAGTTGTGAAGTCCACTAGCCGCAGTCTAGAGAATATGTTTTTATTCTCAGTTATATAAACTACAGTCCAGTGAACAATTGTGAGGTGTGCGATACACTAGCCGCAGTCTAGAGAATACGTTTTTTTTCACTCAATTATATAAACTATAGTCCAGTGAACAATTGTGAGGTGTGTAATACACTAGCCACAGTCTAGAGAATAATTTTTTTCACTCAATTATATAAACTACAGTCCAGTGAACAATTGTGAGGTGTGTGGTCCACTAGCCAAAGTCTAGAGAATACGTTTTTATTCTCAGTTATATAAACTACACTCCAGTGAACAATTGTAAGGTGTGCAATACACTAGCCACAGTCTAGAGAATACGTTTTTTTTTCTCAATTGTATAAACTACAGTCCAGTGAACAATTATGAGGTGTGTGATACCCTAGGCGCAGTGTAGAGAATAATTTTTTAAACTCAGTTATGTAAACTACAGTCCAGTGAACAATTGTGAGGTGTGTGATACACTAGCCACAGTCTAGAGAATAATTTTTTTCACTCAATTATATAAACTACAGTCTAGTGAACAATTGTGAGGTGTGCTGTACAGCAGCGTCAGTCTATGAAATACGTTTTTTTCACTCAATTATATAAACTACAGTTCAGTGAACAATTGAGAGGTGTGTGATACACTAGCCGCAGTCTAGAGAATACGTTTTTTTCACTCAATTATATAAACTACAGTCCAGAGTGTCAGAGAACATCATCAATGCCCTGACCAACGCGGTTAGTGATAAGGTCAACCTAACCACGGACACGTGGACAAGTGCTGCCGAGCAGAGACACTATATCTCACTGACGGCACATTGGGTTAACTTGGTGGAGGCTGGGACCGAGTCTGACCATGGGGCCGCTCATGTACTGCCCACACCGAGGATTGCGGGCCTACCTCGGTCGCGGTTTCTCATATGTACTATGCCTCCTCCTCCAACCCCTCCTCCTCCGAATTACCATCCGTGGGAACGGCGCTTTCAGTCGGTAGCTCTAGGCGCAGCAGCAGTGCCGTGGGTAAGCGCTAGCAGGCGGTGCTAAAACTGCTGAGCTTAGGTGACAAAAGGCACACCGCCCAAGAGCTGTTACAGGGCATCACGGCACAGACCGATCTGTGGCTGGCACCACTGAACCCCAAGCCAGGCATGGTTGTGCGTGACAATGGGCGTAACCTGGTGGCGGCTCTGCAACTCGGCAGACTGACACATGTTTCATGCCTGGCCCACGTGTTCAATCTCATAGTTCAGCGGTTCCTCAAGACATACCCCAATCTGTCTGATTTGCTCACCAAGGTGCACCGCATCTGTGCGCATTTCCACAAGTCAAGCACAGATGCTGCCACTCTCAGGGCAGTGCAGCGGCGCCTACAACTGCCAGCTCACCGACTGTTGTGCGACTTGCCCACGAGATGGAATTCCACATTAAACATGTTATCCAGAGTTTACCAGCAGCACAGAGTGATTGTAGACTGCCAGATGTCAACTTCCACCAGAACGGGTAGTCAGGTCAGTCAGCTTCCTCAAGTCTACAATGAGGAGTGGACGTGGATGTCTGATATCTGTCAGGTGTTGAGCAACTTTGAGGAGTCAACACAGATGGTCAGCGGCGATGCCACCATTATCAGCCTCACCATCCCACTGCTTTGCCTGTTGAAAAACTCACTGCTCAGCATGAAGTCAGAAGCTTTTCGTTTGTCACAGGAGATGGGGGAAGAAGATACGTCGCTTTATAGCCAAAGCACCCTCTGGTCTGTTTCTCAGCGCGTAATGGAGGAGGGGGATGAGGATGAGGAGGAAGAGGAGGAGAATGTTGGCGAGACAGAAGAGGGTACCAATGCTCAGTCCTTCTTAACTCTTGAGCGTGTATGGGCTGAAGAGGAGGAGGAGGAAGTCAGGCCAGTGAGGAGAGGGAATTCTTGCGTGTTGGGACTCTGGCGCACATGGCAGACTTCATGTTAGGCTGCCTATCCCGTGACCCTCGCATTAAAAGCATTTTTTCAAACACCGATTACTGTTCACTCTCCTGGACCCACGGTAAAAGCTTAACCTTTCCACTCTCATCCCTGTAGAGGAAAGGAGTATGAGAGTGAATAAATATCAACAGGCCCTGGTGCACAAGCTGAAACAATCCTTCCCATCTGACACCTCTAGCAGCAGAGGGCGTGGTTCTGTGGGCCAAGTAGCGGGGGAAAGGAGGCGAGCAGGAAGCTTGTCCTGCACTGGCAGGGGAACGCTCTTGAAGGCCTTTGCTAGTTTTATGTCACCCCAGCAAGACACTGTCAACTGTCCCCAGTCTAGGCGGAGTAGGGGGAGCTGTACAGAAAGATGGTGAGGGAGTACCTAGCTGACCATACCAACGTCCTGCGTGATCACTCTGCTCCATACAACTACTGGGTTGCAAAGCTGGACACGTGGCCTGAACTGGCGCTGTACGCCTTGGAGGTGCTGGCCTGCCCTGCCGCTAACGTGTTGTCAGAGCGGGTATTCAGTGAAGCTGGTGGCGTCATCTCGGTCACTCTGTAGTCACAGCCATACAGGGCCACGATTAATTTTTATGTGCTTCGCCTGCTCCTGCACTGTAACTCGGTCACTCTGTAGTCACAGCCATACAGGGTCACGCTAAATTTTTAGGTGCTTCGCCTGCTCCTGCACTGTAGCTCGTTCACTCTGTAGTCATAGCCATACAGGGCCACAATAAATTTTTATGTGCTTCGCTTGCTTCTGCACTGTAACTCAGTCACTCTGTTGTCACAGCCATACAGGGCCTCGATAAATTTTTATGTGCTTCGCCTGCTCCTGCACTGTAACTCGGTCACTCTGTAGTCACAGCCATACAGGGCCACGCTAAATTTTTATGTGCTTCGCCTACTGCACTGTAACTCGGTCACTCTGTAGTCACAACCATACAGGGCCACGCTAAATTTTTAGGTGCTTCACCTGCTCCTGCACTGTAACTTGGTCACTCTGTAGTCACAGCCATACAGGGCCTCGATAAATTTTTATGTGCTTCGCCTGCTCCTGCAGTGTAACTTGGTCACTCTGTAGTCACAGCCATACAGGGCCACGTTAAATTTTTATGGTCTTGGTGTCACCACCAAGCTGTTGCCCGAGAATTTGGGTTAATGATGGGATTAGGCAGCCTCAGAGGCATCCATGCATGCTGCCCCTGCTGTTTCCTGTCCATTTCTGTGGTGTTTCCATCATTTTCTGAGGTTTCCAGGTTTTCACCCAGCCTTCCCTAGGCAGAGCCTTGGTCCCCTGCAAAAAATGCTCGAGTCTCCCATTGACTTCAATGGGGTTCGGTATTCGAAACGAGCACCCGAGCATCGGGAAAAATTCGACTCGAATAACGAGCACCCGAGCATGTTAGTGCTCGCTCATCTCTAGTGTTTATGTGAATGCTCATTCCTATAATCTGGCCGTAGAATCAAGCAGGTGATGAGCTAATAAGCAAACAAATGCTCATTTGGACTCTTATGGGCAACTTTTATCAGGGGAAATGCTACTTCAACCCAACACCCTTCTTTTGATGTTCACTCTGTGTGTCAACTCTTTGTACAACCTCTAAATAGCCATCTACCCTGTCACTTGGCTCCTTCCACCACTACCTGGCTTTTAAATTTCCTCTCAACTGACATCTCCACTATCATCCCGGGGTACTTCAACATCCACATTGACACACACCATTTAACTACCTCCACACTCTGATGTATCACTTTCTCCTTTGACATCTAACACATCTACCCAAAAAGAACACTTTTTGACTAACTACAATCTTATCACTAATGATCTGCTAGCTATCAAAATCTAAACCTCACTACTCTGTGCTCCTCCTTCTACACCTGTCATCTGCCTTCAACACAGTGAACTATTCCTTTCTGTTGTACATTTTCTGATCCCTTGGTATTAGAGACTGGACTCTCTCCTGGATCACTTCATACTTCACCAACCAAATGTTCAGTGCCTCCCATTCACACACCACCTCCTCATCACACCATTTCTTTGTCAGTGTGCTCTATCCTGGGACCCTTACTTTTCTCCATCTATACCTTTGGCTGAGACAGTTCATAGAATTCCAAGGCTTTCAGTACTATTTTTATGCTGATGATGTTGAAATCAACTTTACTAACCTAGATGTCACATTTCTTCTATCCAGAATCCTAGCAGATCTATTATCTACATCCAAAGGCAAAACTTGAAGATCCTGAACCCCAGAACAAAATCTGTAACAGAGCTCCCTTCCACATGCTTTCTGTAATGCTGGTGTCTTCTTAAATAACAGAATGGGTTTGGGGGCCCCCAAGGCTCCTGGGCCAAGTAGCAACTGCTACCTCTGCACCCCCTTTAGCTACTCTCCTGGATATATCCTCATTCTCCTACCACATTTTAAAACAGAACATGGAGAAAACCAACTTAATCATCTTTCCCCCATTTCACTTAGCCACCAGACCAATGACAGTTAATGGCTTTACACTTTCTCCAGTCTCAAAAGTCCACTGCCTTGGGATAATAATTTATCCAAAATAAAAAAAATGTGTTGTATTTGCTCCTTCCTTAACCCGGACTCAACAGAAATGCTACTATATGATCTCACCTGCCACTTAGACTACTGAAAAATGATCTTTTGGGGCTTCCAGTATAACAGTCTTGTGCTCTCTATCCTCAACTTTGCATACAGATCAATTCACCACTCTAATTTTCCTTTACCTATACCCCTCTGCCAATCCCTACACTGGTTACCCATTGACCTGCAAATTCAGATCAAAATGCTAACAACTACATACAAGATCATCCACAATCTGTCCCCACCTTACATTTCTGACCACTTATCATATCCTGACCTCACAAGACATTCATCTATGCCCCGTTTTCAGTGCTCCTCCCAAAAATTCATAAAAAAACTGAAAACTCTCCTCTGTACTAGTCTGTTAATAAACTCATGCTTATAGTACTTATTTTCTATATTATGTATGTATACCCCCTTTTAATACATATGGCATTCTGGAATTATAAATAATAAGAAAAGGTAAGGGGGAGCCAACAGAATTCAAATAAACACATCTTTTCTGAAACTATTGGCAAACATTACAGTACCTCAGTTTACTATTTTTACAAAGTATTAGTTGAAGTCTTGAAGACTATTTTTCCCAGCTGTAATCTCTCTCTTTCTCCGCAAATTATTCCAATGTTTTAAAAAAATGTGGCTCGAATTCTAATTTTATAGAATCAATTCACTTATATCTAGTAAGAAATGATAACAGAGCTTACATTGGAGGGTAGTTTTTTTTTAATATTAAGCTTGAGCCTGATATAAATATTCAAGCAGATTTACTAAGTCTGTAGATGGCATAAAATTAAACAGGCTGTCTAGGCCTACACTAGAGATGAGTGAATCGTTAAAAATTTGCTTCTCCGAATATTCGCCGAATTTCTGACAAGATTCGTATTTAAACGAACTTATTAGTCGAATCTACGTAAAAAGAAAACGTCTTTTTGTGAACATTCCTGCCCAAATTACGTACGTACAGTCAGTGTAGTTAAAAGTACGCAATACGTAAGTATTAGCGTACAAAAGTGCATACGAATCGTTAGCGTATTATTGACGCGCGGATGCGTCATACGCATACGTCTTTAGAGGCAGTCCATATGAACTAGAAAAATAAGGTGCTCACTGCTGCTAGCTATCAATAAGTGAATAATTTACTAAAAACACCGTACAATAAGTGCATAATAGGACACACTGCAGTACCAGAAAAAGAATATACACAATCTGCTAAAGTGCTAAACAGTGTAGCTAAAATACAGCATAAGACATAAGTATGCAAACATTTTAGTGCAATGAATTTCACATTTGCAAGCATAAAAGGGTCAGATATAAGTTTGAGTCTCTCCTTATGGCTCCTAGTTGGCATGATAAAACAATGTCTGGAACACATATTCCAAAATTCAATTGTAATCCACGTGAGGTAAAATTGTAATCCAAACAGGTAATGTGTAATCCACATGGATAACAGAGAATAGCAGCAAATAGAGAACCTTTTTGGAAAAGGGGGTTCCCAAATATCCTGAGAAGGGGGTAAAAAGGAAAATAGGCGCACTTCGGCGCAACAGAGAAATTTCTGCAGAATGGGTGGAGTCCTGACAGCCATGCCCATCTGGGTGAGAGTAAAACGGGGGAAACAGAAACTAAACCAAAACAACTGCCAACTAGCATCTCACCCGTCAGGTGCAGTCCATGATGTGGCTCCCATAGGTCCTCCTGCAGTGTCCATGACACTGCCAGTAGTTGGGTTCCGCATATGAGGGACCTGAAGTCCTCGCTCGAGCTGCTGCTGAAGCTCATCAGAGGACACTCCGGCCATGCTCGCTGCGTTGGTGGAACTCCAGTGCCCTCTTCTTCCTGAAGTTAGACTTGACTGGGTACAGGTGGTGGTGACGCACGCTGCAGCCATTTTTGTTTTTCCGGATGCTCCTGCTGGGACAGCAGGGGTAAGGACTTCCAGCTGCAGCGGTCCCAGAAAGGTTGCATCCAGGAAAGTAGCCCCAGATTCCCTGGCTGCTGCTGGCTTCATCTTCCACGGCAGCTGGTATTGGTGAACCACCGTGGATTGGAAGGTGAACAATAACGTGGTCAGCTGACCCAGCTGTAAGGACTGTGGTGGTGGTGGTGGTGCTGGCAGTCCAGGAATCAGAGGCTCCGGCTGAGGCTATGGCTTTTCCCTTAACCGGATGACGCCATCTGGGAACTCCTGCAGGCAGCACAAGCGTCCTGGACCTGGTGGTTCATCCGGCCACACTTCTGGTTCCATTGTAGGCACCAATGAAGGATCTCCCGGCCTAGGGTGGTCGAGTATCTGTATAACCCAGTCCTCCACTGCGGTTTTATAGTCCCAGAGGGTCTGTGCATGGGCCATCACAGATGGTGGAACAATTGTGTTCTGGTGTATGGAAGTGGTGGATCTCCTCCTGGGCGGCGAAGTGGATGCTCCAGCCGCCTCCGCCACACGAGCCAAAGCAGACGTTCCAGCTGCAAAAGCCAATGCAGACGTTCCAGCCGCAGGAGCCAAATCAGACGTTCCAGCCACACGAGCCAAAGTAGACATTGCAGCCACAGGAACCAAAGCAGACGCTCCAGCCACACAAGCCAAAGCAGACGCTCCAGCCGCCTGACGAGTCACAGCAATAGCAACCTCAGAAGGTGGTAAGGAACACACAGGCACTGAAGCTGGGTTTCTCTGGCAGACTTGTGTCACCCTGATGTCTTGAGCGGGTGGTGGTTCAGGTAAGTCGTCTCCAAAATACATCTTGTTCCAATTTGAACGCAGCTGTTTTTAAGCCATGATGCTTGCCTCTTGCTCTGAGATCAGCGCTGGTCTAAACTGGTTCAGACTTTAGAGGAGGGTGGAGCACTGAGGGAGGAGTCTTCACTCCCTATAGGTGGAAAACAGTTAGATCCCGGTGGGCCGGGCTGGTTTTTTCTAGTTCTGAGGGGGGCGTATGTTCACTTTCCCGCTCTTGAGTGGGCGTATCGTCATTGTCCCGCCTCACACAGAATGCGTACATTTCTTACGTTTCATACATATCGTTAGCGTGTAAAATTTTGTGAAGATTTACGAATAATACGAAGCAAATCCAAAGAAATTCGGATTCGCTTTGCAGCTGAAAATTCGATACGAATCTACAAAGCGGCGAATAGATTCGCTCATCTCTAGCCTACACCAGATTTATCACAGTGGCTCAGGATGATAAATATGGTGCAGGTATAGACACTTTTGTGTAGCACTATACCAACTACTGGTTGGCTTATTTTGAGACAGATTTTATTGACAAAATTGTTGCATAATTTGGGTACAAAATGTTGCATCTTAGGGTCCTTCCCCTTTCCCATGAAACCACATTTTTTTTCGCTAAACCTCATCCCTTTCAAATGCATCTAGGAGAAACCCTAGTTGCACCAAATTGCCTCAAAATTACACCACTATGTGCAATTTGAACAGATTCTAGGCACAGACAATCTTTTGTCTTTTGTCATTGCTGAATAATCCCGAATCACCAACAACCTTTTTCAGCAAATTTCCTTAATTACACAGCCAGAATAATTTCTCCATGTTGGAGTACTCATTTCAATATACACTAATGAGCGATATATAATTTATCCTACAATAGTTTTACAAGCTTTAATGTACAGTAAGCCTTTCTAAGACTTCACTTTATAATTACTTATTAAAAGCTGTGCATTTGCAGAGTTGCTTGGGTACATTGCTTTGCTTATGATTACTAAATGCAAGCTTACATGTAAAACCGAGATACTGTAAACATGAGGTGTAATGAGCTTGTAATCATTAAATAAGGGATTATAAGAATAAGCACTTACTCCATTGGGAAACCAATCTCTAGTAAATATAGGCCACCTTCTCCAGTTCATATCATGCTTATATTGACGGTGAACATGTTCGCCTAAGCCATAAATATTGCTGCTAGGTAGTTTGATGGACAATTGTAAGTACTGGTCAGCGTAAATGAGTGGTCCTATGGTGGTATCAAATCTGATGAAGCAATGAAGATTTTATTATTTTATTTGTATGGGATGACGTTGTAACAACTGCAAACAGTAGTTTGTTATAAACCACATGCATATTTGTTATTTATTTCTGAACACAAGGCCTTGTCTTATCATTGTCCACAACTTAAATATTACAGCTGATGAAAAAAAACAGCTTCTGGGGAAATGTAATACTGTAAAAGCAAATATGATCCATCACTATGGAAAATAGATAATCCAAATGATCCAAGAGTCAGGTCAGATGATTATGCAGGAACCTGACCTGACTAAGGATTAAAATTAATTTTCTCCACAATAAAACAATGGATTGCTAAATGAAAGGTATCATTGCATTCAGCTGAGCTAGTCTTATAATGCATGTGCCAGGTTTAACCATGAGTTTCCTGCAGACAAATTTTTGAAAGATTAAAATCTACCAGGCATCTATAGTAAAAACAATACATACATATTGGAATCTACCAATTCATAACTCATCCAGAATTGTTTGGGATTTGCTTAGAGAGAAGTAATGCTCCACTGGGAATCAGACACCAAAAATAATTATCCTTCTGACCAGAGATCACGGCATCACAACAGAAAAATTCCATGGCTAGTTGAGGGGGCCCTGGGGTTATTCTTGGGGATCTCTATATCATTAGGGAAACCAATAAGTATGCAGGAAGAGTACTCTAATCTAGCCAACACTGTTCTTCCTTTGTGGGAAACATAAATGTAAATTAGCATATCTTATATCAGCTGGCATTAGATAGGCTTATCTTCTTTTTGGAAGGAAAGCTAATTTATATACCTTTTGGTTTATTGAAAGATATTCAAATTAACTTTCCTTCCAAAAAGAAAAGAACATATGGGTTGGATTAGCATTTGAGGTTGTTTTTGTGTCATTCTGGCTTTGATTTGTGTGCTTGCACCAAATTTATGAAATGATACACCTTAATAATATATATGGCATGAGTGCAATGTGGTTTATAGCTTTATGTGTAAAAGTAGACTAGCGTTTTGCCTGGTGTAGGTTATGATTTTTTTTGCGAGTTTTTCAAAAAAGTTGTTCATATTAAATGAGCCAAAATCCAGGTCTAATCTCACTTTAAGCTCTTAAACATAGACCACTGTGAAAAATGTCGAGAATCACAAAATGTCACAAATCAAATCGAATGTTGCAGAAAATGTTGTGGTTGCCATGAGTTGTGGCTTTTTAGTCATTCATCTGATTTGATAAATGTCCCTAATTTTGGTTATCTGATGCCAGAAGATGTAAGATACTAAAATTTTTGTATAGGTATCAAAAAAGGCGGATCAGAATTAGCTGGGCTATATTACTCCTCATGCATACTTGTTGGTCTCTCTGATGACACATATAACCCTCCTCCACAATACACCATTCAGCTAACCAGGGCAATTTTTTCTTGAGACATGCAGTATTCTTGTCGTTTTAGAAGAAGCAGCATAATATTGGGGCACCCAGTACTCCTGTCCTTGCATGTTTCATTTCTAGTGTTGTGTTCTGTGTGGGTCTCTCTTGTCTTCTAGAGTTCATATTTATTCTCTGAATTAAAAAAGAGTCCTTTGAGACCAGAGACTGTTCTATACAATTTTTAGAGCAATTGGAGCATACTGGATTTGACTAGAATTGATTTGGACACAAAACAAATTTCAAAATATTTGCTTGCCTTACAGAAAGCTTACAAACAATGATTTTCCAATTGCAATTGAAGTTAAACAGAAAAATTGGCATAAAAAGTGTTGTGGTCATGGATCAGCAATTTTCAGTTCTAGAAACTCCCAGGCCAGGCAGCGTAATGTATAAAGAAGGGTCGCTCACAATTGGATATATTACACAGTATCAAGGTATGTACAGTATGTATGACTACACAAGTTATATAATAAAATTGTTGCTTACAGGACTCTGGTTGTTGGTGATTTCCTTGAAACTTTAATTCCAAAGGGGCTGTTTACCAATTCAACATTATAATTTGGGTTTTGTTCTGCTGTTCCAGTAAAACTTTTAACATGTTCATGGGGGACTACAAATCGTTGGTTTTTAGCATCTGTGATCTATAAAGAAATATCAAGACATTGTATAGATATACAAGTTAGCTACATAATTTTGCTGCTAAACAGTTAAAGCACTAAATAGGGGTGTCCTATATTAGCAACTCTGTTTCCATATACATATTGTGGATTATCCCAGTGAAAACTACTGATTACTGGGGTTTGGGGACAATGACTTTTACTATTCTTTTTCAAGTAAACCTTACTTTGCCATACTAATCTGATTTGCACCCCTTTGTATCATTTTTTTTTGTTACTTAAGGCTGGGGTCACATATAAAGTTAATCCAGTATATTACATACATACAAGAAGAATTGTATCCAGGTAAGTATATATGTAACAAAGCCAATTATCATAAGCCGGACATTTTGGGCATATGCGACTTTTATCAAGTGGTTATCAAGTGGTTTTCCACCATAAATTTTACCCTTTGCAATGCAGAAAAACTACATTGGTGCAGATTTTGGTACTGTGGATTTTGCTGCACCATAAATATAAGTCTGTTTTTGGGAAATTAAACGTTTTTTAATCTTAGCAAACCTTGAACCGAAAACGATTTTTGGATTGTATTTCAGCAGTCAACTGTAAATCTTCTATGTCGCCCCCAAATAAAGTTGGAAACTGCATTCTTTTCAGATCAGCTTTGAACCCTACAAACAAATCATGTATAAGTAATAGTATGCATTCAGACTTTTCAATTCAAAGTAGATGAAAGGTACATTAGAGAAAAAAATAAACATTGTTACAGTCATACAGTAAATGATCAGCAATTTTCTAACAATGTGTATACCTGAGCTGCTGTTTGAGTGCTGCCTGTTCTCTTAACACCCTCCTGATGATAGTTTTCTGTAATCTGATAATTATAGTTTTTATCTCTAGGCACCTCATAATTGTTTAGTGATCTGTGATTACTATAATGTATTATACTTAAGGTGTACTTTTACAAAAAAAAAACAAAAAAACAAAAAAAACAAATAAACAACAACAAAAAAAATGTTTGATTTGTCATGGTGATTTTGATCTCTGGGGGTTGGAGTGCTAACACTCCCACCAGTTGCTACTACAAGGAGATTCCCTCACACAGAGTGCTGTCTTTCCTTGCTGCTGAAGACGGGCTCAGTAGAAAGTCTATAAGAAGACTCCATTCTATCTCCAGCAACAAGGAGAGACAGCAGTCAGACATATCAAAGTTTTTTTTTCTTTGTTTTTAACTAAAGGTACACTTTAATTTGCTGCAATTTTAGACTTTTTAAAATGTTAATTACAGTATGTGTCCTTAATGTATGTCAGTTAAGAGAGAAGGCTTCTTTTGATGCAACGTTTGTTGCAGCTTTTGATGCAGTTTTTTTTAAACCAAAGTTAGTGTGAAAAGGGCAAAAATGTAGATGAATATTTTCAATCTTTTGTGGCATACATGTTTTAACAGACATGTTCATTTTGATCAGAAAGATCAATTTATGATAAAATTTCTTTATAGTTAGACATGCAATTATGTGTATTTGCAGATACACGTATTTAAGCTGAGAATTGTGGATGTGATTATGGGCTGTAGCAGATATGTATTATCACCCTGTTATAGAATTGTAGAAGTTGTTTGTTTTATTGTTATCTTTTCTTATATTCTTAAATCTCAGTTTGTGTCAGAGAAAAAGCAAAATCTTAAAGATGTTAGTTTTGCAAAAATAATGACCAGTAATTTTAACCACTTCCCGTTCGTCCGTTGACTACAAACGTCCGGGAAGTGGTTATCTATCTCTGAATGGACGTTTCTGAACGTCCATTCAGAGATAGCAGCTACACGCTAATCGTGCAGCTACACAGTGGGGTACCTGCTGTCAGTGACAGCAGGGTACCCCAAAGAGAAGGCAGGGACCGTTCCCAGGGGTCCCTGCCTTCTAGATCGCTGATCAGGAAGCGCTATTGCGCTTCCTATTCCGGCCCCGCGGTCACGTGATCGCCGGGGCCGGGAGAGTGCAGGAGCTGCCGGGTCTCTCATAGACCCGATCAGCCCTGCACTGAGGCTGTACAGCATAGTATTATGCTGTAAAGCCTCTCTGGGGATGTATTTCCCTTGAAACTGGGGCTACTATGTCAGCCCCAGTTACAGGAGAAATCAAGTGTAAAAAATAAATAAAGTTAAATGTCCCCCTGAGGTCTTGTATGACCTTATGGAGGACACAAAGTGTAAAATAAAAAAATAAAAAATAATAAAAAAAATAGAGTATTATATAAAAAAAATAAAATTCACATAAAAAAATAATTTCCCCCAAATATGTTATTAAAAAATGTTACAAATAAAAATAAATAAATAAGATAGACATATTTGGTATCACCGCGTCCGAAACGACCGGCTCTATAAAAATATCACATGATCTACCCCATCAAGTGAACTGCGTAAAAAAAATCTAATAAAAATTATGCCAAAACAGCTTTTTTTGTCGCATCACCTACCAAAAAACATAATATCAAACAATCAAAAAGTCGTATGCATCCCAAAATGGTAGCAATAAAAACGTCACCTCATCCCGCAAAAAATGAGCCCCCACACAAGATTATACCCCGAAAAATGAAAAAAATGGCTCTTAAAAAATTGCAACACAAAAACATGATTTTTCTTCTAAAAATGCTCTTATTGTGTAAAACGTAAAAAAAAAAAAATAGACATATTTGGTATCATTGCGTCCATAACAACTGGCTCTACAAAAATATCACATGATCTACCCCATCAAGTGAACGGTGTAAAAAAAATATAGAAAAATGCCCCTAAACTGCTTTTTTTTTAACCTCTGAAAAATTAGATTAAAAAGTGATCAGAAAGCCGGATGTACTCCAAAATGGTGCTAATTAAAAGTATAGCTTGTCCCACAAAAAATAAGACCTCACGCAGCTCAGTCCACAAAAAAATTAAATAGTTATCACTCTTACAAACCATGACAAAAAATTCCATGTTAGAAAATGCAGATGCTGCTCCTCCCCTTCTGAGCCCTGGCATATCCCCAAATAACAGTTTACGACCACATATGGGGTGTTTCTGCAAACTGCAGAATCGGGGTAATAAATATTGAGTTTTGTTTTGTTGTTAACCCTTGATGTGTTATAGGAAAAAAATGATTAAAATGAAAAATCTGCAAAAAAAGTGAAATTTTGAAATTTCACATCTATTTTGCTTTAATTCCTGTGGAATACTTAAAGGGTTAACAACATTTCAAAAACCAGTTTTGAATAGTTTGAGGGGTGTGGTTTCTAAAATGGGGTCATTTATGGGTGGTTTCTATTATGTAAGCCCACAAATTGACTTCAGAACTGAACTGGTCCTTAAAAAAGTTGATTTTGCAAATTTGCAAAACTTGCGTCTAAAATTCTAAACCTTCTACTGTCCTAAAAAAATAAAATGACACTACCAAAATGATGCCAACATAAAGTAGACATATGGGGAATGTAAATTAAAAAGGATTTTATGGGGCATCACTATCTGTCTTAAAAGCAGAGAGATTGAAATGTAGAAAACAGTGAATTTTTTTCAAATTTTCGTTAACTTTTGGATTTTTTTATAAATAAAATTAAAACTTATCGACTCAAATTTACCATTAACTCGAAGTACAATGTGTCACGAGAAAACAATCTCAGAATCGCTTGGATAAGTAAAAGTGTTCCAAAGTTATTACCACATAAAGTGACACATGTCAGATTTGCAAAATTAGGCCTGGTCAGGAAGGGGGGAAATGGCCCAGATCTGAGATCTGAAGTGGTTAAGTTACTTATACCTTGTGGGGTTGTTACCCGGGAACCAACAACGTTATATCCATGACTTTTTGGAAAAGAACACCATGGGATATGGGTTTCATTAAAGGGGTTCCAGCAACAGCCTCGCTGTATGCAGGCAGCCTGTGGAGGACAAGGTCGTAAAAAGAGTAATAAGTGAATAGTTAAAACCATAGCAACTAATCCTCTGAATAAGTCTATAAGATGCGGCCAGTAGGTTTGAAAGAAACAACTTTAGAAGCATTGCTTCTAGGGGAAATTATGGTGCCTATACATCTTCAGTTTAGGGATGAAGGTTTGTTTGGCTGCCAAATATCTCTTCCAACTCAGATCAATCAAGCATGCATGTGCTCTAAATGGTAGGAGAGGAAAAATCCGCTGTAAGACTCTGGTGGCAGCTCATATTCAGGAGAATCAAAGGATCGGATTGAAATTCTATGCACCCGATCCTTGTTTTGGGAGCTTCCCACACACATTAAATATGCACATTGGATTGTCTGCTGGTCCCACTGAAAATTTTGGGGCCGGCTGACAATCCTCTAATGTGTATTGGGGCCTTTACCTTTGTAGCATATGGTGCCGAAAAGGCAACATATCTCAAACCATGCCATATGGAGCACTAGGGGTCTCATGGTGTTATCAAGCAGCTTCCTGCACACAGTAAACCATGAAAAGTCTTAAATCCAGGATATTTTTTAAGCAGAAAATGTTCCTACTCACCTCAGATGCCACACCATCTGGAAAACAATCTATCCTGTCATTTTGAGATATGGCTGGACATTGAGGTACAAATGGGGGTGTTTCTAAAAAAAAAAAAAAAAAAAAAAAAAAAAACAAACATTTAAAAGAAATTAAAACACAAGATAACATTACATTTAGAATTAGAACTTTTTCTAAGCTTCTGATGATGTCTTCAAAAAGGTTACAGCTATGAAGCAAAGTGTATCAGGAGATAAGAATTCTATCCTCTAAGCTACTAATTTATTAACTTAATCACATCAAAAAGCGGAAACAGGGAAACATTTACTGCCTTATTTAAACCATAAGTATAGCATGGGGGAACTGAGATGATTAAAAATTATCATGTGAATCTACATCTGGGAAAAATAATTCTGCAAACCAGTTGAAGTCATGGGTTAAGAATAAATATATTGAAAATATAAACTTGTTTTGTTTGAGGTAAAAGGGAAAAAGACCCATCACACTTCAGCATTATCTTGTGGTGGATTGTCCAAACAATCCATTATATTGTTGTTGTTTTTTTTTTACCTGCAGGCTTTTTTCCTGAGTGTCCTGTTGCAAAGAGCACAACAAAAACTATGGATATTATTGTCATCATTAGAAATAGCACAATGAGAACCATCTCCAAAAAACTGAATTTCCGTTTCTTCCCCATCTGCAAAACAAAGACAAATTTCTTTATAAAAAACTTTCACCTAATTTGCAAGAATGACATTATAAGGAATTTATGTAACTCATCTTGATGGCTCCCTAGACAGACACAGCAGTAAAAAAACAACTTAGAAAAGGATAGAGATTGCAGTAGTTTTATTCCATTTAAAGGGGTTTTCTGGGCTTTTAATATTGATGACCTATCCTTAGGATCAGAGACAAAGCAGTGAGCAGGAAGGGAGACGGGAGATGGTATGTGCACACTTCGTGAACCGTTTGTTCATACAGATGATCGGCAGTGGTGCCAGGTGTTGGACCCTCGCCGATCTGATATTGATGACCTATCCTGGGGATATGTTATCATTATTAAAAGCCAAGAGAACCCCTTTAATGAAATATTGGAATGTCAATCTAGTTGTCCTTGAGCAAAACAGTGTGCTTATACTCGAATAGTGATATGAACAGTACCATTGTTTTACAGTACCATTACAGTACCAGTGTTTTAGCCAGCACTGCTGTATAAACATGCTTAAAAGAACACTGCCAACAAAAATTTTTATCATATATTAACAGCCTAAAAAAGTGAGGATGGTTTTCCAGATATACTTTTTAGGTCACTCTATATGTGCTACTCCTGTCCTGTGTTTTTTTTTTTTTTAATTTCTTCCTTTGTTTGTTTTTTTAGCATGGCAAACAGTCTCACTTCCCTTTCTCACTCCGACCAGACAGAGCCCCCCTGTAGTGACTCATTTAGAGCATCACAAAATAGGGTACGGACACTGGGTTCAGGTTTCATGATGCAGTTTTGTAAGCCACAATCAGGAGTGGTTCACAAAGGAGAGAACTTCTCCCTTTTTAAAAATTCACTCCTGGTTTTGCCTTCTAAAACTGTATCAGGAAACTGAAAGTGTGGCAACAGCCTTAAACTGATAAATGCAATGGGCATCTTTACCTAGGCCTATGAAGAGATTTTGGTGCAGATTAACTAATTCTGAGATTTTATATGCATATGTACAGTATGAGACCCATTTTAAAGGTTGGTAACTCATTCCAGTTGCATGTTTATAACCATTAATTAACATTAGTTATTAGTTCCATGCTTATAGAGACACTTGGGCAACGGTTTTTACTGACTATCCCACACACTTAAGGTCCTTTCACATGGACCAATAATAAGGCAGATTATCAGGGATGAATGTTTGTATAAACACTATTTCCCGATAATTGTACTGTGTAAAAGGAAATCACCTAATGAATTAGCAAACACATTCTTTGGGAGATTGTGTCTTCTAGTCGGCAGCAAAAATAATTTTTTCTGAGAAGCAGATTGCACTAAACAATGATCTGCGGTCCACGATTTTCTTTGGAAATAAGTGATAACTGTATTGATTGATTGTTCTCAATCAGCAGACTGAGTAGAGGTGATTGCTTCATGTTCAGCCCTCTTCTCTACTGAAGATCAGGGAATTATCAGGAACGTTTACTTAGTTCCCAATAATTGCCTGATATATTGGTCTATGTAAAAGGATCTTCAAACCTACAAATTAAGGACCTTTTTATCTGGGTTGATGATCAGTACAAATAACATTTGTCAGGTGTTCAGATTGTTTAGGTGGGCATGAAAGTGTTTGTTTATCAGCATCACATTGTCCTCTATAACATAATTTTTTCCCTATACAAGTGCAATGTTTGCTGCATATAAGTGCAGGTAACGAATACAGATTGACATCCAGTTATCACAGTTTGGTGCTCTTTACGGGGCAGAATATTTGCTCTTATAAAAGGAACATTATGGCTTTGATTTTAGTCAATTGATAGAATAATCCATACATTCTCATGCAAAACCAAATAACAAATAGTAACTCCTTACAGACTGATTTACAGGTGAACCAACAACCCATCACAGTTCACCAAGCAGCTAGATAAAATAGCTCCTTATGCTAGCTTTCAGTGGAGCAGATCAAAGGGCCTAGGCCGCAAAAAGTATTTCTCACCTATCCACGAGGGAATTTGTTTATGGACCAAAATGCACACTAATTATCCATTAATAGTGGGTACTCAGGGATCCTCTGTTCTTGGAAATCGAGAGGGTCCCAGTGCTCAGAATCCAGTGATCTGACAATTATCACCATAAATTCTGCAGGTGATAAATACTTCTGAGAAATACTTTTCCTGTGATAAAACGTTTAATAATAGGGGCACTTACTTCTCTGCAAGCTAAACTTTAATTTGTGGTGCAAATTCTGTACACTGGAATATCCAGATGAGCTGTGAGTAGAGATGAGCGAGCACTAAAATGCTCGGGTGCTCGTTATTCGAGTTGAACTTTTCCCGATGCTCGGGTGCTCGTTTCGAATAACGAACCCCATTGAAGTCAATGGGAGACTCGAGCATTTTTTGCAGGGGACCAAGGCTCTGCCTAGGGAAGGCTGGGTGAAAACCTGGAAACCTCAGAAAATGATGGAAACCCCACTGAAATGGACAGGAAACAGCAGGGGCAGCATGTATGGATGCCTCTGAGGCTGCCTAATCCCACCATTACCCCAAATTCTCAGGCAAGAGCCTGGTGGTTACCCTCATGGCAATTGTGCTCCCCCAGACAAAGAAAGGCGAGGCACATGCCCATCACATGTTAGGGAAGCCCCCAACTAGGTGCAACGAAGGTCCATCACCGCCAATTTTCAGGGACACGGTAATGGTGACCCACTTAAAAATGTTGCCTGACAACCTGGCGGTGAACCCCTGATTGTCTGTCTTTCAATAAGATTGCAGTGTAAAGCATGGTGGTGAGCCTCAGTAATAAGATTGCAGTGTAAAGCATGGTGGTGAGCCTCAGTATGACTTTTTAGATGGAGATTTCATGTGGTCACGTACTCCCTGGAATCCCATAGTCACCCCTTCTCTGATGTGCTACCCCAGAACATTCTCTGCCCCAATTCGCAAGACCTTTTGCAGTCTCCGTGTGCTGACAGTGGGGATTTACCAGTGTTGTCTGAGGAGGTGGTGGACAATGGCGAGACACAGGTGTCAGGGGGTGAGGTAGTTGTATGGGAAGCAAGTTACAGTGGGGTCTCCTTGGGGGTACTTTCTCATGATGGGACAGATTCAATTGTGTTTAGAAAGGCTGATGGGCTTCCGTCAGCACTGTGTGTATAGAACCCCATGGCCTTTCATAAAAAAAGTCTGGCGATGACCCCAAGGCAATTTTCAGGGACACGGTAATGGTGACCCACTTAAAAATGCTGCCTGACAATCTGGCGGTGAACCCCTGATTGTCTGTCTTTCAATAAGATTGCAGTGTAAAGCATAGTGGTGAGCCTCAGTAATAAGATTGCAGTGTAAAGCATGGTGGTGAGCCTCAGTATGACTTTTTGGATGGAGATTGCATGTGGTCACATACTACCTGGAACCCCATAGTCACCCCTTCTCTGATGTGCTACCCCAGAACATTCTCTTCCCCAATTCGCAAGACCTTTTGCAGTCTCCGTGTGCTGACAGTGGGGATTTACCAGTGTTGTCTGAGGAGGTGGTGGACAATGGCGAGACACAGGTGTCAGGGGGTGAGGTAGTTGTATGGGAAGCAAGTTACAGTGGGGACTCCTTGGGGGGACTTTCTCATGATGGGACATATTCAATTGTGTTTAGAAAGGCTGATGGGCTTCCGTCAGCACTGTGTGTATAGAACCCCATGGCCTTTCATAAAAATAGTCTGGCGATGACACCAAGGCAATTTTCAGGGACACGGTAATGGTGACCCACTTAAAAATGCTGCCTGACAACCTGGCTATGAACCCCTGATTGTCTGTCTTTCAATAAGATTGCAGTGTAAAGCATGGTGGTGAGCCTCAGTAATAAGATTGCAGTGTAAAGCATGGTGGTGAGCCTCAGTATGACTTTCTGGATGGAGATTGCATGTGGTCACGTACTCCCTGGAACCCCATAGTCACCCCTTCTCTGATATGCTACCCCAGAACATTCTCTGCCCCAATTCGCAAGACCTTTTGCAGTCTCCATGTGCTGACAGTGTGGATTTACCAGTGTTGTCTGAGGAGGTGGTGGACAATGGCGAGACACAGGTGTTGGGGGGTGAGGTAGTTATATGGGAAGCAAGTTACAGTGGGGACTCCTTGGGGTGACTTTCTCATGATGGGACAGATTCAAATTTGGTGGATCAGGCACAGGAACAGAATTTTTTTTTTTGTGTGTGTGTTTATTTAACTTTTATTTAGCACAAATAACAACAGAGATATTTATTCGTTCTCTTCTCTACTCAGTCTGGCGTTGGGGTTCGTTACTTTGATGGCGAGCTGTGCCGCTCTCTCCACAATGGTCTTTTGGTTCTTTGAGGAGACGATGAGGAGATCAGTGAAATTCAGTGAATGACGACGCAGGACCCCAACTTAAAAATTTAGCATCAACCGGTACAGTCGTAAATTATGAGCTTGATCAAGTGTGGCATATGTTCTATGTATTCTTCTCAGTTTAATATCGTATATGGCAGCTATCCGGAAAAATAGTTTGGAGAGAAAGATAGGAAAAAGACGTAAATTGTTTGGAGAGAGGGCCTGTAGGTGGACCTCCGGAAAAATTGTTGGAGAGAGGGCCTGTAGGTGGACCTCCGGAAATTTGGAGGGCCTGGGGACCTCCGGAAAAATTGTTTGGAGAGAGGGCCTGTAGGTGGACCTCCGGAAAAATTGTGGTAAAAGAGTGCCAGTTGGACCTCTAAAAAATGGCATTTTTTTGGTCAGCGTTAGGCAAAGACGACATGGAGGAGGAGGAGGAGTAGGTGGAGTAGAGAAGAGGAATCGGATACATAAGTAATGTTAATCTTTAGCTTCTTTCCCCTGGAAGAGATTTGAATTACGGTGAAATCCAGGCTTTGTTCATTTTAATAAGCGTCAGCCTGTCAGCGCTGTCAGTTGACAGGCGTGTACGCTTATCGGTGATGACGCCACCAGCTGCACTGAATACCCGCTCTGACAGCATGCTAGCGGCAGGGCAGGCCAGCACCTCCAAGGCGTACAGCGCCAGTTCAGGCCACATGTCCAGCTTTGAAACCCAGTAGTTGTATGGAGCAGAGTGATTGCTATGGACGTTGGTATGGTCAGCTAGGTACTCCCTCACCATCTTTCTGTACAGCTCCCCCCCACTCTGCCTAGACTGGGGACAGGTGACAGTGTCTTGCTGGGGTGACATAAAACTGGCAAAAACCTTGGAGAGCGTTCCCCTGCCAGTGCTGGACAAGCTGCCTGCTCTGCTCCTCTCCCCCGCTACTTGGCCCACAGAACCATGCCCTCTGACGCTAGCGGCGTCAGATGGGAAGGATTGTTTCAGCTTGTGCACCAAGGCCTGTTGATATCTATTCACACTCATACTCCTTTCCTCTGCAGGGATGAGAGTGGAAAGGTTCTGCTTGTACCGTGGGTCCAGGAGAGTGAACACCCAGTAATCGGTGTTTGAAAAAATGCTTCTAACGCGAGGGTCACGGGATAGGCAGCCTAACATGAAGTCTGCCATGTGCGCCAGAGTCCCAACACGTAAGAATTCCCTCTCCTCACTGGCCTGACTCTCCATTTCCTCCTCCTCCTCCTCCTCCAAGTCCTTCTTTTCAGCCCATACACGCTCAAGAGTTAAGGACTGAGCACTGGTACCCTCTACTGTCTCGCCAACATTCTCCTCCTCTTCCTCCTCATCCTCATCCCCCTCCTCCGATACGCGCTGAGAAACAGAGGGTGCTCTGGCTATCAAGCGACATATCTTCCTCCACCGTCTCTTGTGACAAGCGCAAAGCTTCTGACTTCAAGCTGAGCAGTGAGTTTTTCAACAAGCAAAGCAGCGGGATGGTGAGGCTAATAATGGTGGCATCGCCGCTGATCTTCTGTGTTGACTCCTCAAAGTTGCTCAACACCTGGCAGATTTCAGACATCCACGTCCACTCCTCATTGTAGACTTGAGGAATCTGACTGACCTGACTACCAGTTCTGGTGTAAGTTGACATCTGGCAGTCTACAATCGCTCTGCGCTGCTGGTAAACTCTGGATAACCTGTTTAATGTCGAATTCCATCTCGTGGGAACGTCGCACAACAGTCGGTGAGCGGGCAGTTGTAGGCGGCGCTGTGCTGCCCTGAGAGTCGCAGCATCTGTGGTCGACTCGCGGAAATGCGCACAGATGCGGCGCACCTTGGTGAGCAAATCAGACAGATTGGGGTACGTCTTGAGGAACCGCTGAACTATTAGATTGAACACGTGGGCCAGGCATGGCACATGTGTCAGTCTGCCGAGTTGCAGAGCCGCCACCAGTTTACGCCCGTTGTCACACACAACCATGCCTGGCTTGAGGTTCAGCGGTGCCAGCCACACATCGGTCTGCGCTGTGATGCCCTGTAACAGCTCTTGGGCGGTGTGCCTTTTGTCACCTAAGCTTAGCAGTTTGAGCACCGGCTGCTGGCGCTTAGCCACGACACTGCTGCTGCGCCTAGAGCTACCGACTGAAGGTGCCGTGCCCACGGATGGTAATTTGGAGAAGGAGGTGGAGGAGTAGGAGGGGTCGGAGGAGGAGGCATAGTACGTCTGAGAGACCGTGACCGAGGTAGGCCCCGCAATCCTCAGTGTGGGCAGTACATGAGCAGCCCCAGGGTCAGTCTCGGTCCCAGCCTCCACCAAGTTAACCCAATGTGCCGTCAGTGAGATATAGTGTCCCTGCCCGGCAGCACTTGTCCACGTGTCCGTGGTTAGGTGGACCTTCTCAGAAACAGCATTGGTCAGGGCACGGATGATGTTCTCTGACACGTGCTGGTGTAGGGCTGGGACGGCACATCGGAAAAAATAGTGGCGGCTGGGGACTGAATACCGAGGGCCAGCCACCGCCATGAGATTGCGAAAGGCCTCGGTCTCTACCAGCCAATAGGGCAGTATCTCCAGGCTCAGCAATTTGGAGATGTGGACGTTGAGGGCTTGGGCATGTGGGTGGGTGGAACTGTATTTCCTCTTGCGCTCCAGCATCTGCTATAAAGACAGCTGAACGCTGCGCTGGGACACATTGGTGGATACTGTGGAGGATCGTGGAGGCGAAGGTGTGGTTTTCAGGCGGGAGGCGCTCGTGCCGGGGTCCTGGGCAGGAGGTTGACTAGCAGAGGCAGCGAGTGACACAGGGGAAGGAGCAGTGGTGTGACCCGCAGGAGGTGGTGAACGGCCTTGGTTCCATTTAGTGGGGTGTTTAGCACTCATATGCCTGCGCATGCTGGTGGTGGTTAGGCTAGTTGTGGTGGCACCCCTGCTGATCCTGGTGTGGCACAGGTTGCATACCACAGTCCGTCGGTCATCCTCACTTTCTTTAAAGAACCTCAAGACTTGTGAACATCTAGGCCTCGCCACGGGAGCTTCACTACGTGAAACAGTTGCTGCTGATGCACCAGCTCTGGCCCTGCTTCTCCCTCTGGCCACACCACTGCCTCTTCCAACCTGTTCTGGTGCAGCACTCGCCTCCACCTCAGAAGCACTGTCTTCACTCGGCTTATCAACCCAGCTTGGGTCAGTCACCTCGTCATCCTCCGATTCCTCAGTCTGCTCCCCCCTCGGACTTCCTGCCCTGACAACAACTTCACCACTGTCTAACAACCGTGTCTCCTCCGACACCTCTTTATAAACTTCTTCCACTAACTCAACATTGTCATCATCATCATCATCACCCACAGACTGCGACAGTTGGAAAACTTGGGCATCGGGAACGAGGTCAGCAGCAACCTGAGAAGTGGTTTGTGACTCTGGGAAGGGTCCAGAAAACAGTTCCTGAGAGTATGCCGGATCGCATTCCAAATTTTCCTGGGAGGGGGCAGACTGGGGGGAAGGAGGTTGAGGTGGAGGAGCCAGAGGAGTGCTCCCTTGGGTAACATGGGTGGACTGCGTGGAAGACTGACTGGTGGACAAATTACTTGAAGCATTGTCCGCAATCCACGACATCATCTGTTCGCACTGTTGTGGTTTCAACAGTCCTCTACCGCGTGTCCCTGTAAGTTGAGACATGAAACTAGGGAGTGTAGCTCTGCGGCGTTCCCCTGCTCCCTCATCAGCAGGTACTGTCTCACCCTGACCAGGACCACGGCCTCTGCCCCCTGCAGTAATTGAATGCCCATGCCCATGCCCTCGTCCTTGACCCTTAGCCCTGGGGTTCAACATTTTCTGTATATAAGTGTATTATATAAAAAATAAAAAATAAATGGGCCTGCTATACTGAAACCCGCAAACTTGTTTAGTCTGGTTGGATTAAGTGACGTACAGAAAGTGTCACCTGGACAGAAAATACGGATTGTAGTGAGTGTACTGAACTGTGACACACAGAATGGTTCCACACTGCTGTGTGAAATGGATTTGTATCACTGAGCTAAAACAACAAAAAAACAATTTTTTTTATATATTCTTTTTTTTTATATATATATTTTTTAGTTTTGTTTTTTTTTGGAATGTGACATGCAGAAACTATCGTAGAGCTAACTCACACCCTGCTGACGGTGGCTATTTTGACTGCGACCCAGAGAAATGTCGCACAGAGATTTTTGTGATCAAGTTATATACGTGAGAGCAAGAGACCCGGTTGGATTAAGTGACGTACAGAAAGTGTCACCTGGACAGAAAATACGGATTGTAGTGAGTGTACTGAACTGTGACACACAGAATGGTTCCACACTGCTGTGTGAAATGGATTTGTTTCACTGAGATATAACATAAAAAAAAAAGGGGTTATATATGGCGATAGCTGCACTACTAGTGCCAGCCAGCCAGCCAGCCAAGCCAGGAGACAAAAAAAAAATTCTTGTAGCCCTTAGAAGGGCTGTTGGGTTCTTGGGAGATCACTCCTGCCTAACAGAGAACTAAATGCAGGCCCTAACACTCTCCCTGAAACGCAGCAGCTCTATCCCTAACGACATCCAGACAGCATCTGAGCCGAGCACCGCGGCCAGTCACTAGTATATCCCAGGGTCACCTGATCAGGCCAGTCAACCCCTGCTATCGACATGTAAGGGCCCCACGTGATGCTGGGTGTACCGCAGAGTCTCCTGGCTTGTGATTGGCTGAGTTTTTAGGCGCCAAAAATGCACAATGCGGAAGTTGCCATTTCCTCGAGCATGGCGAGATACTCGTCCGAGCAGCGAGTACTTACGAGTACCGTAATACTCGAACGAGCACCAAGCTCGGACGAGTATGCTCGCTCATCTCTAGCTGTGAGCCCACCAGATATAGTGGTCTCTAAAATTTTACCAACTTTTTTAGACTGCTGACAGTGGCTCAAAGTACTACTGTAGGATGTAGTTCAATTGTATCATAACTACAATGCTTGTGAAGTATATACTATGCAACCTATAAAACTTACATATGCTTGAAGTGTTGTAGTGAATCTTCTGCCCAATTTCTTTAGGAACTGTAACATCTGTAGTCTACATACCCTTTTCTTTTGAAACCAATTTCTCCATACATATAAATGCTTGTATGTGTTTTCAATAGGGAGAGAGGGAAAGGCTACTGCCAGACATCTCTGGCAGAAGATTATCTTCTGGGAGAACAGAAAGATTGGGCGTTTGGACAATCTTATTAAATAGGACAACATAAGATACCCTTCTGAGGATCAGTAAAGCTATAACTGTTATGTCTTTGGCATGTAGAAAACACCAGTAAGGCCAAATGATATTATATCTAAAGACTATAAGACTTTGGAAAACAGTATGATAGGAAAAAAATGTTTCATAATGTTTTTACTTTTTCTGCCCACGAAGATCCCATGTTAATAAAATGTGCTGTCTGGCACTGAACAGCACTTTGTAGTCTGCATTGGCTGGCAGTCATCAGCTGTTGGCAGTTATGTTAGATCAGAACTCTCTTTATATTTAAATACAAAATTAAAACATAATGTATATAAAATGTATAGAGAGATAAGTGAAATCTCAACAAGTGCCAGTCTAAACAAGAGACATCTTTTCTCTACGAACTTGGATCCTAAATCCAACAAGTTGCGTCTTTAACATTTTTTGATACATTTTATATGTTAACAGTCTGTATCAGTTTTACCAGCTCTATACACTGACAGGTTTATTGGCGGTAGCTCATGATAGCAGATAATCGCTTGGAGTGTTGGACCCCCACAGATCTGAAACTGATGACCAATTCTAAAAAGAACTCATCAGTGTTGAAGTCCCCTTTTTCTAATCCTTTTTTCCTAATCAGTTTTTATTTTCTGATCATAATTTTTTTTAGTTCAATTTCTTGAACATGATTATGGGGGCTGGCATCTTATGTCACTTTCACACTGGTGTTTATCTTTTCCAGCAGTGAAATAGCCTGCCGGATCTGTACTACAGTGTACACACATGTGCTGCCGGAATCCACCCGGCCCCATTCACTATAATGTGGAGCGGCAGAGATCCGGCCCCAGCATGGCAAATATGCTGAGAGGTGGCCAGACAAAAAACACTATGTGAACCAGTGTGAAACTGGCCTTATCTGAAGTGTTCTTAAAAGGAATGTGTCATTAGAAAATTACCTATTGTTTAGATCATGTATATTTCGTTTTATTTCGGCACAAATCCGGAAACTGCCTGCCGAAGAAGGCTACCGCTAATGTGAAAGTAGCCTAAGTCATTGAGGTCCCCTTCAGTCTTTTGTGTCTATGGACCATGTGGCTGCTGCAATACAATTTTTTATGCTTTCTAAATGCTGTTAAGAACTGCTCAGGTAAGATGCCCGCCCCCATAATCATGTTCAGGAAATATAATTTAAAAATCTGCAATCAGAAAATAAAAAGATTTGTCATGGGAGGCCGGCGTTGCGCTCCCTCCGCACGGCGTCGCCGGACCTCTCTGCCCCCCTAGAGACGAGCAATAGGGAATTGAAGTGCTGGTCGGGTCAGCCAGCACTTCATCAGTTAATGTTCTGTTTGGGTTTAGCCATGTGGTGCTGATCACACCACATGGCTACTTTGCATATTGTTTTGACAGTTTGCTCCGCCTCAGGTCATGTGATGCTGGCCACATCACATGATCCTGGGCGGGCTATTTAAAGATGGCAACTGCCTTACTCAGCGCCTGTGATTAGTTCTACCTTTGATCAGTGCTGTGTTACTTTGCTGTATTGGATTTTGCGACATTTGGACTTGGATTTGGACTTTGACTTTTCTCTCGCTTTACCCTTGGTATTTGACGTGACCTCCTGTTTTTGACCCGGCTTGTTTACTCCTCTATTATTGTGTGTTCTGTCCGTGTTTGTCTCTCCCTGTGTTTCCCTTCCCTGCCCTGTGCACTTGCGCAGTATAGGGACCGCCGCCAAGTTACGGTGTTGCCGCCTTGGGCTTCTACTGTAAGTAGGAAGGGAAAGTGGTGGGGTTCAAGACAGGGCTCACTATCCTTTGTGTCCCCTGTCGTGACAAGATTAGATGGTTTCAACTGGCAGAAAACACAACACTTAGAAAGCATTTAGAAAATTGCTTTACGGCAGCCCCATGGCCCTTTAGACACAATGGTCGGGGGAACCTCATTGACTTCTATGGGAGAGTTTTCTAGGCATGCTCTGTGACCTGTACAGAGGTTATTGTACAGGGAAAGAATAGCTAAACTTTAACAATAACCTATTGTTAATGGTGGATCCTGTCTTATCTATACATAGAGATGATATCATTACTGGCAGAATTAGAATGTTCGATAAGCAGGTAACTGCAGGAAACTAATCTATACAGACCAAGAAGTTGTGTCTATTATAAGACTTATTGAGAAACATGAAAACTGCATGATTTTGTTTTGTGTTTAAATATAGATGTTGACATGGCAAGTTAAAAAATTAAAAATAACCACTAGAGATGAGCGAGCATACTCGTCCGAGCTTGGTGCTCGTTCCAGTATTAGGGTACTCGTAAGTGCTCGCTGCTCGGACGAGTATCTCGCCAGACTCGAGGAAATGGCAACTCCCGCATCGTGCTATTTTGGCGCCTATAAACACAGCCAATCACAAGCCAGGAGACTCTACGGTACACCCAGCATCACGTGGGGCCCTTACATGTCGATAGCAGGGCTTGGCTGGCCTGATCAGGTGACCCTGGAATATACTAGTAACTGGCCGCGGTGCTCGGCTCAGATACCGTCTGGATGTCGTTAGGGATAGAGCTGCTGGCTTTTAGGGAGAGTGTTAGGGCTTGCATTTAGTTCTCTGTTAGGCAGGAATCACCCACAAAGAACCCAACAGCCCTTCTAAGGGCTAGAAGACTTTTTTTTTTGTCTCATGGCTTGGCTGGCTGGCACTAGTAGTGCAGCTATCGCCATATATAACCCCCTTTTTTATGTTATATCTCAGTGATACAAATCCATTGCACACAGCAGTGTGGAACCATTCTGTGTGTCACAGTTCAGTACACTCACTATTTTCTGTCCAGGTCACACTTTCTGTACGTCACAGAATACAACCAAGTCATTTGCTACCTGTCACGTATATAGATTGATCCTAAAAATCTCTGTGCGACATTTGTCTGGGTCACAGTCTAAATAGCCACCGTCAGTAGGTTGTCAGTAAGCTCTACGATAGTTTCTGCACGTCACGTTCCATAAAAACAAAACAAAAAATATTTTTAAAAAATATAAAAAAAAACAGTTTTTTTGTAGTTTTAGCTCAGTGATACAAATCCATTTCACACAGCTGCGTGTAACCTTTCTGTGTGTCACAGTTCAGCACACTCACTCCAATCCATATATTCTGTCCAGGTGACACTTTCTGTACGTCACTTAATTAAACCAGACTTAACAAGTTTGTGGGTTTCAGTACACCAGGCCCCTTATTTATTTATTTTTTTATATCATACACTTATATACAGAAAATGTTGAACCCCAGGGCTAAGGGTCGAGGGCATGGGCATTCAATTACTGCAGGGGGCAGAGTCCGTGGTCCTGGGCAGGGTGAGACAGTACCTGCTGATGAGGGAGCAGGGGAACGCCACAGAGCTACACTCCCTAGCTTCATGTCTCAACTTACAGGGACACGTGGTAGAGGACTGTTGAAACCACAACAGTGCGAACAGCTGATCTCGTGGATTGCGGACAATGCTTCAAGTAATTTGTCCACCAGTCTTCCACGCAGTCCACGCACGTTACCCAAGGGAGCACTCCTATGGCTCCTCCACCTCAACCTCCTATCCTACAGTCTTCCCCCTCCCAGGAAAATTTGGAATGCGATCCGGCATACTCTCAGGAACTGTTTTCTGGACCCTTCCCAGAGTCACAAACCACTTCTCAGGTTGCTGATGACCTCGTTCCCGATGCCCAAGTTTTCCAAATGTCGCAGTCTGTGGGTGATGATGATGATGATGATGATGACAATGTTGAGTTAGTGGAAGAAGTTTGTAAAGAGGTGTCAGACGATGAGAAGACAATGGTGAAGTTGTTGTTAGGAAAGGAATTCCGAGGGGGGAGCAGACTGAGGAATCGGAGAATGACGAGGTGACTGACACAAGCTGGGTTGATATGCCGAGTGAAGACAGTGCTTCTGAGGCGGAGGCGAGTGCTGCACCAGAACAGGTTGGAAGAGGCAGTGGTGTGGCCAGAGGGAGAAGCAGGGCCAGAGCTGGTGCATCAGCAGCAACTGTTTCATGTAGTGAAGCTACTGTGGCGAGGCCTAGATGTTCGCAAGTCTGGAGGTTCTTTAAAGAAAGTGAGGATGACCGACGGACTGTGGTTTGCAACCTGTGCCACCTCAGGATCAGCAGGGGTGCCACCACTACTAGCCGAACCACCACCAGCATGCGCAGGCATATGAGTGCTAAACACCCCACTTAATGGAACCAAGGCCGTTCACCACCACCTGCGGGTCACACCACTGCTCCTTCCCCTGTGTCACTCGCTGCCTCTGTTAGTCAACCCCCTGCATAACTCGCTACCTCTGCTAGTCAACCCCCTGCCCAGGACCCCGGCACGAGCGCCTCCCACTGGAAAACCACACCTTTGCCTCCACGATCCTCCACAGTGTCCACCAACGTGTCCCAGCGCAGCGTTCAGCTGTCTTTACAGCAGACGCTGGAGCGCAAGAGGAAATACAGTTCCACCCACCCACATGCCCAAGCCCTCAACGTCCACATCTCCAAATTGCTTAGCCTGAAGATGCTGCCCTATAGACTGGTAGAGACCAAGGCTTTTTGCAATCTCATGGCGGTGGCTGCCCCTCGGTATTCTGTCCCCAGCCGCCACTATTTTTTCCGATGTGCCGTCCCAGCCCTACATCAGCACGTGTCAGAGATCATCATCCGTGCCCTGACCAACGCTGTTTCTGAGAAGGTCCACCTAACCACGGACACGTGGACAAGTGCTGCTTGGCAGGGACATTATCTCACTGACGGCACATTGGGTTAACTTGGTGGAGGCTGGGACTGAGAATGACCCTGGGGCCGCTCATGTACTGCCCACACACCGAGGATTGCAGGGCCTACCTCGGTCACGGTCTCTCAGACGTACTATGCCTCCTCCGACGACCCCTCCTCCTTCTCCACCGAATTACCATCCGTGGGCACGGCGCCTTCAGTCGGTAGCTCTAGGCGCAGCAGCAGTGCCGTGGGTAAGCGCCAGCAGGCGGTGCTCAAACTGCTGAGTATACGTGACAAAAGGCACACCGCCCAAGAGCTGTTACAGGGCATCACGGCGCAGACCGATGTGTGGCTGGCACTGCTGAACCTTAAACCAGGCATGGTTGTGTGTGACAACGGGTGTAACCTGGTGGCGGCTCTGCAACTCGGCAGACTGACACAATTGCCATGCCTGGCCCACGTGTTCAATCTCATAGTTCAGCGGTTCCTCAAGACATTCCCCAATCTGTCTGATTTGCTCACCAAGGTGCGCCGCATCTGTGCGCATTTCCGCAAGTCGACCACAGATGCAGCCACTCTCAGCGCAGCGCCGCCTACAACTGCCCGCTCACCGACTGTTGTGCGACGTGCCCACGAGATGGAATTCCACATTAAACATGTTATCCAGAGTTTACCAGCAGCGCAGAGCGATTGTAGACTGCCAGATGTCAACTTCCACCAGAACTGGTAGTCAGGTCAGTCAGATTCCTCAAGTCTACAATGAGGAGTGGATGTCTGATATCTGCCAGGTGTTGAGCAACTTTGAGGAGTCAACACAGATGGTCAGCGGCGATGCCGCCATTATCAGCCTCACCATCCCGCTGCTTTGCCTGTTGAAAAACTCACTGCTCAGCATGAAGTCGGAAGCTTTGCGCTTGTCACAAGAGACGTGTAGGAAGATACGTCACTTGATAGCCAGAGCACCCTCCGGTCTGTTTCTAAGTGCGTATCAGAGGAGGGGGATAAGGATAAGGAGGAAGAGGAGGAGAATGTTGGCAAGACAGTAGAGGGTACCAGTGCTCAGTCCTTAACTCTTGAGCGTGTATGGGCTGAAGAGGAGGACTTGGAGGAGGAGGAGGAAATGGAGAGTCAGGTCAGTGAGGAGAGGGAATTTTTACGTATTTGGACGCTGGCGCACATGGCAGACTTCATGTTAGGCTGCCTATCCCGTGACCCTCGCGTTAGAAGCATTTTTTCAAACACTGATTACTGGGTGTTCACTCTCCTGGACCCACGGTACAAGCAGAACCTTTCCACTCTCATCCCTGCAGAGGAAAGGAGTATGAGAGTGAATAGATATCAACAGGCCCTGGTGCACAAGCTGAAACAATCCTTCCCATCTGACGCTGCTAGCGGCAGAGGGCGTGCTTCTGTGGGCCAAGTAGCGGGGGAGAGGAGCCGAGCAGGCAGCTTGTCCAGCACTGGCAGGGGAACGCTCTCCAAGGCCTTTGCCAGTTTTATGTCACCCCAGAAAGACACGGTCACCTGTCCCCAGTCTAGGCAGAGTAGGGGGGAGCTGTACAGAAAGATGGTGAGGGAGTACCTAGCTGACCATACCAACGTCCATAGCGATCACTCTGCTCCATACAACTACTGGGTTTCAAAGCTGGACATGTGGCCTGAACTGGCGCTGTACGCCTTGGAGGTGCTGGCCTGCCCTGCTGCTAGCGTGCTGTCAGAGCGGGTATTCAGTGCAGCTGGTGGCGTCATCACCGATAAGCGTACACGCCTGT